>QMFG01002151.1:0-46669 GCA_003314545.1 Ramaria sp. MG151 | reverse complement strand
TTGGAGGCTTCGGGTCAAGGACCCGAGGCTTCGGACCAAGGTTCCCGCGCCTCGGACTTGTGCTTCGTGTGTGTAGGGGCCTTGGAGATGGAGGGCTGGGTGAAAACAGGTTGTCCCCTGACACATACGGTTCAGAAACAAGTTTCAGGGTTTATTTCTAGTTCGTTAAACCCTTTTCCCATTCACAATTTTCATACCACTCTTGTTCTCTATTCATCATGGTCATTAACTAGCATACATGTACTTTAACTACTTTTCCAATCCTTAACGGACTACTCCCCATTCGCCTTTGCCTCCGAATGTCCAGTATATAGGTAGCACATTCGCATGTATGTTCTTTAGTTCAATTATTGCACGTCTACTTGATTGATCTGCTTGACTTAACAATTCGTCGTGAACAATTAAAAAGAGCAACTTCATTTCAAAGCAAGTCCTATAAAACTTATCACTTTAGATTTGATTATACTTCGAAAGAATGTAATCATACTGGGTGTGATCGGTGTGAACCATATGGTTCATCCGATCCACGAGATAGAATCCTTTCGGAATATCTATCTCTTCGGAATCACGCACTTCTTCGCAAACATTCCGAAAGCCCTTCGCTTTTACTGTAGGATTGCATTTCATTTTCGAACACCATCCTCTTCATGTGGAAACCTTTTCCAATGTTATTGCTAACAATACATTTGTACATAACATTTATCTTTAATAATTGAATTCTGACAGTTTCCTTCTGTTCCTTCTTAATTTCAGTCCGGCACATATGGCACTTGTCCAGGCATCAGCTCATGGTGATCTTCCGAGTCTGCCAGTTAATCTCCGGGTTATGCTCAGCCAACCAAGTGTATCCGAGCAGCAGGTCTTGTCTCCCGAGATTGGTGACCACAAATGATGTTTGCTCTGAATGACCATCTACTCAGAGGATTGCATCTACTATCTCTGTTATAGCACCAGCATCATTGGGGGACCCATCCACATTATACACTGGAATAGAGCGTTGGAGTACCCGAGTCATGATCCAGTTACGTTCCATGTAGCTTTGGCTCATGAACAGCCCAGTCGCTCCACTGTCTATGAGCGCCGGAGCTGACATCACTTCACCCATGTTGGTGGTCTGAATTTCCACCTTGACCGAGAGGGATTTTGGGTTGGCAGTGGAGGCGACTATATATTTCTTAGGGAGTCGTCTCTCCCACCGTTGGCGAGGAGGGGGAAGGATGTCTTTGGGTATGGCTGTGATGGATTCTTTCATCTGCGGAGTGGGGGAATTTACTTCACCCTCAATTTCAAGACAGGAGAATCTATTATGTACAGTGTCAGAATCCAAATAATAGTGATAAATGTTGTGGATGAATGTTGTGTTAGTAAAAGTGTTCGGAAATATTCCTAATGATAACAGAATGGGTTTGGAAAGTGAATAGAAATCCTACAGTAAAAGTGAATGACTTTCAGAACGTCTGCGAATGAAGTGCATAATTCCGAAGAGACAGAGGTTCCGAAAGGATTCTATCTCATGGATCGAATGAACCTTGCGGTTCATGTCGATCACAGTCAATGATCTTACATTCCTTGAAGTGGATTCAACTAATAAAAGTGGAATTGGAGTGCTTACTCAAAAAATATGAAGTTGTTGTTGAAGGTAAGTTGGAGATGAGTTGACAAGTGTGAGTAGAAGAATCAAGTTGACATACGATAATTGAACTAGGGAACATACATGCAGATTGTTTGGCTATATACTGAAGGATTCGGAAGTGAAAGTGAATGGGAATGAGTCCGTGAGAATCGGAAAATAGCCAAGGTACATGTATACTAATTAAAGGCCATAGAAAATAAAGAACAATGATGGGAGGAAATTTGTGAATAAAGAAAAAAAGGGATAATAGACTATTACCAGCTCCTGAAACATGTTTCCAAATTGTATGGCTTTTCGGGTAGAGATATCCATGCCTAAATCTTTTGGAAAATCATTATGAGAGCCTAGAACATTCATATCATCAGGTCTGATGATATGGCATGTCATCGCAAGCTCTGAATGAATATGAGTAACTCAATCCATAATTGTATGGTGAAAGATGGGGATAGTGATGGGGATAGTCAGGGTGGTTCTTTTCTAAAAAAAGAATATGATTGGACCTGACCAATGATTGTTTCACAGGGATTGTTTCACTAGATGGAGTGTTTGAGTCGAAATGATAGATAAAAAGAGTTGTTGGATAAAATTGATGGGAATGTGGGCATGTTGCTTCGGACTTCGGACAAGATGCTTCGGAAGGAATTATTCGGAACAAGGATGCTGTGAATGTGATGCCCAAATTGTGACCGTGACATACAGGCAGTGGGGGCGTACTATTCACCCACTGCAGCCTCCAAAATCCTCTAAGGAATCTGCCTCTGGGTTTCCCTTGGGTCTCAGTTTGGTCTCAGGGTCTATGGTTTCAGATACATCTGCCAACGCTAACAATTCCAGTAGGAGCTCTAGCTTTTCTTCCATTGTCATGGTTCGGACATCATAGCTTTGAGGACAGTCTCTGGAGTAGTGGCCCGTTTGACGGCATCGATAACATGTAACCGAAGGGTCGCTTCGGTTCCTCATCCGATCTATATCCATGGGCATTGGACCATCTTTTGATTGGGCCGAGACAGCCTTCGGTGCTTCGGAGGGTGCCTTTGGGGTGTTCCGAGGTTGGGCCGAGATATCAGGCAGATTGAAATAAGGCCTTCCGAAGTTCAAAGTGGGTTTCGGGGGTGTCGTTCGGGCATTGACCCTTGCCGTACTTTGGTTGGACTCCATGAATGCCTCATTTGCCTCTCAATTCCAAGCTACTCTTCGGACTGCTTGGAACCATTTCTCGGGCTCCTCAATGTCTGGCATCTGATCTCCAAGTGTTGCCACTCGATTCTGGATCGTGGGATCAAGGCCCTTGCGAAATTTGATTACAATGGTCTTGTTGTCAGAGTATTTGGCCATTTCAATCAATTCCGAGAACCGGTCTATGTAGTCTTCAACCGAGTCTTTCCCTTGGTACCAACCAGTGCATTCTAGCTTTGTAAGCGCTGAGACTTGTTCATTCCTCGGGCAGAAGTTTTCCTCAAAGTCTTGTTCGAAGTTGCTCCAGTCTGAGTACTTTGCCCTTTGAGTCCTTCGTTTGGTTTGCATCACTTCGTTTGAAAATCGAGTGGCTCGGCTGGTTTTGAAGAAGGAAAGGGCCCAGTGGATCCAGACTTGGTCGTTTGGAAAGTCCCCCTTGCAGATCTGAAAGTAGAGCCTTCAGGAGTTGAGGAATGCATGGCCGTTGCTTCGGTCTCCATCGAAGTCTGAAGGAAGGGCCGGTCTCAACTGCCTTCTGTCAGAATCCAAATATCAGTGATAAAAGATGTTGATGAATGTTTGTGTTAGTGAATCTGTTCATAAATATTCCTAATGATAATAGAATGGTTTTTGAAAGTGATAGAAATCCTACAGTAAAAGCGAATGGCTTTTGGAACATTTGCGAATGAAATGCATAGTTCCGAAGAGATAGAGGTTCCAAAAGGATTCTATCTCATAGATCGAATGAACTTGACAGTCCATGTCGATCATAGCCAATGATCTTACATTCCTAGAAGTGGATTTGACTAATAAAAGTAGAATTGGAGTGCTTACTCAAATATAAAGTTGTTGTTTAAGGTGAGTTGAGGACGAGTTGGCAAGTGTGAGTATAAGAATCAAGTTGACATACAATAATTGAACTAGGGAATATACATGTGAATGTGCTAGCTATATATCGAAGGGTTCGGAAGAGAGAGCAAATGGGGAAGAGTCCGTGAGGATCGGAAAATAGTTAAGGTACAAGTATACTAACTAAAGGCCATAGAAAACAAGGAACAAGGATGGAAGGAGAATTGTGCATGAAGAAAGGGGATGAAATGAACTAACAACCAATCCTGAAACATGTTTCCGAATCGCATGGCTCTTCAGGTAAAGATAACCGTCCCTAGATTCTTCAGAGGATGATCCTGAGGGCCTGAAACATCCATATTATAGAGTCTAATAATATGGAATGTCATTGCAAGCTTCCAAAGAATAGAAACAACTCAATCAATGAGTATAATGAAAAGATGGGATAGTGATGGGGATAGTCAGGGTGGTTCTTTCTGGAAAAGGTTATGATTACCCCTGACCAACAATGTGTTTCACTAAACATTGATAGATTGATGCAGGGAAACTGATGAAGAAGCAGGTTGTTGAATGATGTAATTGGGGCGTTGACGGTTCGGGGTTTGGACAATCTGTTCGGAAGAGGTGGTTCGGAGGATCCATGATATAGGTGAGGTGTCCATATTGTGATTGTGACACCTTCCTATGGTACCAGAGTTCGGTTCTTCGGGCCTCCCCCACGAGTCCATTTTTGGCCTCGGATCAGGTTCGGGACTCGTTGCTACATCTCGTGGGTCAATTTCTAACTTTGCCAGGATCGATTTTAATGCTAGTTGAATGGCATTGGTCTTCATCCGGTTCGCTGACAATTCCTCTTCCACAGCTTGGAGACGGTCTTCTGGTATATCCATCTCAAGTAGGGAAGGGGGGTCCATTTGGCATTCGGAGTTGGGTGTTCCGATGATAGAGGAGGGGTAGTCAGGTGCAGTGCGTATGGGAGAGGTTGCGTCCTCCAAGTCGCTGTCCTCGATTCTGTAGTTACCTATTTTGGTAATTGCACTCTGACCACCAGTCCTTCTCTGGAGACTTTTCTACTGTAAGGGCAACCCTCCTAGCACCCGCAGGTATCTAGTAGAGGGGAAATCCAAAGAGAAAAGTCTAGGGATCCCCACTACTAGTGAAAAAACAACCTGTTTTCACCAAAATCTCCACCTCTATGGCCTTCACACATACCAAGCACAGACCCGAGGCACAAGAACCTCGGTCCGAAGCCTTGGGTCATTGACCTGAAGCCCCTGATCACCAGCCCAAAGTCTCGGGCCTCCGGTCCGAAACCTTGGACCACCTCAAGTAGGGCCTGAGACCTCAGTCCACCTCGGGGGTAACCCAAACCTTGGACCCAAACACCCGGCCTGACATCCGACGTTCATCAGGGATAGATTACCTTATGGGGATAGAAGTCGGGCAGGGTTGACAGCACGTAGGGATGCCCCTGGTTGGGCGTTAGGTAGTTGTATATAGTTGTATCACTTGTAGAGGGGACCCTTAGACTTTTCTCTTTGGATCTCCCCTCTGCTAGGTGAGAGTTTCCCTTTATCGTATTTTTCTGCTTATATATATCTTTGGATCTCCCCTCTGCTAGTATCTGAGAGTGCTAGGAGGGTTGCCCTTACACGATCTAACGCCCAACCAGGGGCACTCCTACGCACTGTCAACCCTGCCCATCTTCTATCCCCATAAGGTGCTTCAACCCTGACGAAGGTCGGATGTCGGGCCAAGGGTCTGGATCAGAGATTCGGGCTCCACCCCGAGGTTGGTTGAGGTCTCGGGTGGTCCGAGGTTTTGGACTGGAAGCCCAAGGCTTCGGGTTCATACTTGGAGGCTTCGGGTCAAGGTCCCGAGGCTTCGGACCGAAGTTCCCGTGCCTTGGACTTGTGCTTCGCATGTGTAAGGGCCTTGAAGGTGGAGGATTTGGTGAAAATGGGTTGTCTCCTGACATTGCTTGCTTGACTTTAACTTGGACCGGACTTGAGCATAAGACTTGACTTGTGAAACTTGAATTGTTGTTTTACAGAGAGAGGTAGAGGCCTTTATATACATGTCTACAGCAACAATGCAGGAGGATGCAAAACAATGCAATAGAGGTGCTTGGTAAGAATAGGGGTAGTGCATGACAAAGCACTAGAACAAAATGTACAAGAGGAATCAAGAAAGGAGTATCTGACAAAGCAGATAAGCAAGAATGTGTCAAGATAGGGAAAAGAAGTGTGGGGTGGGAATATTAGTCCAAGAATAGAATGTCAGTTAGTAATGATGAGAAAAAGTTATCAAACATAGAACAAGGCAAAGGTCAGGTGAAAAAGATAATGTGTCAAATAAAAGAACAAAAGAAATGTCCACCAATAATATTCCTCAACTTGTCCAATGTCTCTTAAGGAATTGGATATAGAATGAGTCACTGTGTCATCCAGGAAGGATTGACAAATCAGAGACAACACAGGCTCCGAAGGCTGTTCATGAACCTTTCCATGAGCTGACGAGTGGGGTGGAAAATGTGATCCTTCTGGATTCTATGATGAAGGTGAGTTGAATGGACAGGGGAGGATATTCTGGATATGGTCCCTTGAATTCTGCCATGTATTCCTCTTGCCCTGCATGATAGTATACCCTTTTATCTCTGAGAAATATGAATGGTGTTGGGGAGTTGTTGACATATACTGGCTCTCCAATGGCATAAGTGTCATGATGATTGGGATTAGAGAGCTTGCGATGGAGATGAGCAGGATTAGGATATGTCAGTGTGATTGGAAAATGGCATTCAGCTCATCCTTCTATAGGTTGCAATTCGATAGATTCTTGGATTGTTAATGAGGAAATAATGGATGATGACATATTGATTGATTTATGATTATATAATGAGTGATGAAAGATGGTGGTGTTGGTGTAGAGGCGATGTGAGATGATGGCTAAGGTTGAAGAAAATGGTGCTGGCAGAGTTGGATTGAAAATAGATGTGGCTTGTCTGCTGGCTTGTCATCGTTCTTCACCTACAGTAGCAAGTCCCTCAAGGGCCCAAATGGCAAAAGTTCTGGTTGGAGCAATGTTCGGTTCTCATTGTCACTCGCTCCAGACCCATGGTTGGGCCTTTGGGATAAGATGTTGGTCTTCCCAATAGTTCAGCCGGGCCTGTGACGGAGTGTGAAGTCAAACTGGGACAGGTATAGTGACCACTGAGCTTGTCTTCAGTTGAGCTTCTTTGAGGTCTGGAAGTACTCTAAATTCTTATGATCTGTCCAGATCTTGAATTTGAGTTGTGCTCCTTCCAGGAGATGCTACCACTCCTCTAGGGCTTGGATTATGGCTAACATCTCCTTGTTATGAATCTCAAGGTTCCATTCTACTGGACTAAGACTTTTGGATAGGAAGGCTATGGGTGCCATCTGTCATCCTCAGATTGCTAAGAGATGACAGCTCCTGTTGTGTAGTCCAAAGAATCAGCCTCCACTCGGTACATCCAAGTGTCTTTGACCGAGTGCTTCCCTTGGTACCAACTGGTGCCTTCTAGCTTTGTAAGTGCCAAGACTTGTCCATTCCTTGGGCAGAATTTTTCTTTGAAATCTTTCCAGTCTGAGTACTTTGCCCTTTGAGTCCTGTATTCAGTTCGTATCACTTCATTTGAAAACTGAGCTACTCAGCCAGTTTTGCAAAAGGAAAGGGCCCAGTAGATCCAGACTTGGTCATTCAGAAAGTCCCCCTTGCAGATCTGGAAGTAGAGCCTGCAAGAGTTGAGGAACATGTCACCATTGTTTCAGTCTCCATCAAAGTCTGAAGGAAGGGCCAGCCTCAGCTGTCTCCCTATGGTACAGGTGTTCAGTTCTTTGGGTCTATCCCACAAGTCCATTTTTGGCCTCAGATTTGGTTCAGGGGTTGTTGCTATATCTTGTGGGTCAATTTCCATTTTTTCCAGGATAGATTTTGATGGTAGTTGAATGGTATTGGTCTTCATCTGGTTTGCTAACAAGTCCTCTTCCACAGCTTGGAGACGGTCTTCTGGTATATCCATCTCAAGTAGGGAAGGAGGGTCCATTCAGTGTTTGGTATTCTGATGATAGAGGAGTAGTCAGTTGCAGTGTATCCAGGAGAGTGTCATAATTCAATTATCAAGGATAAAAGTCATAGATGAATGTAGTGTTAGTAATATTGCTCAGAAATGTTTCTAATAGTAATAGAAAGTCCTAGGATGCTTCATGTATTACTTTGGTCTCTTGACCGGTTTCTGCACAATGGTCTGTCCTGTTCTTGCTATATCTCAGCTTTATAATATCTAAATAGATGAACTCCAAAGCCTAATCTTACAGAGTGATATGATCTAAACCCTTGCTCAGCTACAATTGACTGAGAAACTGCTGGAAGATTTCCAGACACTCCTCTCCAATCTCATTGTTGAAGGTCAGGATCATTCTATCATGAACCTTGAGTTTTTCCTTGCTTACACTTTTTTTACTGTAGGAAAATTTGTCTTTGTTCTTTCCCTCTTTTTTGGGTAACTTGCTAACGTCCCCTTTTGTTTCATTCCAGTGCCTTGTTGGTACACAAGAAGCTGTAGTATTTCTTTGAATTGTCTTGTCTCTCTCCTGCAGAATTGGCCGACTTCCCATGCTACTCATAGGCCTCTGTAGTCTTATCCTATCCACTATGCTCTTTGGAGTCTCTAAAACATTCCTGATACTGATGATCAGTCATACCTTATCAAATGCTCTCAATGGAAACATTGGTGTGATGAAGAGCATGATGGCTGAGATGACAGACAAGACAAATCAAGCTCAGGCATTCAGTTCCATGATTCTACTGACCATTAGTTACTGATTGGTTCATTAGTAATCTAATATATCAGCTCATGATGTGATGCTGAGCTTCATTTATTTCTATAGTTGTGCCACCTTTCTATAATGTACACTATATGAACCCATTTTTCTGATTTGGCATCAGTGTTGTCCATGAATATATCCTACATCTTCATATGCTATTATAAGACTACCCCCCATTATAGTATTATCATCAAGGTAGGGCATCATGAACAACCATGTGTTGATATTTAATAAACAACTTCCTATTAATTAAAAAAAGACAATCAAAAGGGTCTGTTGGAGGAATTTGGGAAAATAGCTAGTAACTCTTCTGGTGGCAGTAGGATTAGGAATGAGAAGTTCTCTAAATTAACAACTCCTTAGTGACTATTCAAGCTGTCATATTGCTTGTAGCTACCTAAATTAACAACTATAGCTTTTTTAGTCTTTGTACTATATGTAATATCTTCAGTGACTGTTCAAACTGAGGAGGAAGATTGTGGTGAGCTATGTCACTTGCATTTACCCTACAATTGGCTGCCTTGATGACATGGTGAAAATTCATTTGTTGCCACCAGTAATGCCAAAGGTATCCAAAACCAATTACTTGGCTTGGAAGCAAAATATCAGGGCAGTGTAAAGAGAAAATAAGAGAATAATTAGTGTGAGCCAAGAAAATAAGGAAAATTTTTGAGAATTCATAAAGTGAATGTCAGTATATTTCAAGAAATTTTTAATAAAGAAGAGATTATCAGAAGATGTTAGGGTTGGTTACTAGGTATACTACCTGTATGCACCTAAAATCTGTGAAAAAAAAAGGGGGAGGGGAGGGGGAATTGGTCCTGCCATGCAAAGCATTGGCCCACTTCCACAAGTTGAATCCTTGTGGTCTTTCCTTGATTCTTGACATCAGCTATTTGTCAGGGTTTTCATATTTCATTTTCTATGTCTGCTCCAATTATGTAATAAGTGCCCACTAGGGCTTAGGGTTTCATCTGGTATGAGTCACAATCATATTTTCAGCCTCCTCCCTCCATATCCTGTATTCCCAAACTCATTCTCCAAAGGTTCCATTTAAAATACAAACCTCCATTAACTCAATCAAGACACTTATACTCAACTTTGCTGTCATCCATCAGGTTCCCTGAATCACTCTATTGAGATTTAGTGAAACAACCAATAGCCAGGTCCAATCACAGTGTTCTGCTGTAAAACTAAACACAAATTCAGACTTCATTGCAAAAATCTTGATTGTGCATTGGCTGCCTAAACACAAAACTGTTAAGAATTAAAGTAAGTTTGGATGTGATATAAGTATTTAAGAAATGATACTCACTTAGACTTTGTTGTGAAGACCTGAAGTGACTCAACTTGTGAAACTCCTACAATGGTGCCACTTGCACCTCTAAGAAAAATTAGAACAAAGAAAAATTTAGACACGGCAATACAAGACCATGCCACTCACATAGCCGAGTCCTAAATTTAGGTTTGAAGCAAAATGTGTTAACTTAACAGGAAGAGCAGTGGAGGTGTGAGATCTAATCATGGTGTGGCCGAAGTCACAAGAATGTGTAAAGCCCAGGATTTCTCCTTCCCAAGATTCTATCCCCAAGAATGGAATTGCTGTCAAGTGCTTCAGACAAAGGCTTGTCACATGATCTGCAATCGGATCACTGCTGGTTTCATGAGTCCAAGACCAATCCCCAGCTACCCTCCAAGCCCTTGCAACTGCCTAAAAACACTAATGATTCAAAGAAGTTTGGAATACCTCCTCTACAGGCTTTTTTTTTTCATTTTATCAACCTCAGGTGACTAACTCCTATGATGGTCGCTACTCGCAATGTACCTAAAAATAAAGGGTGGGCCTTCCTCCTTGCTCCCTGAGGTTCCCACCCGCTGCATTCTCAGGTGGGCAATGGCACTGGAGAAGGATCCCTTCCTCCGCCAGCCCAGCTCCCTTGGAGCTATTTACCGCCCCTTTCTATTGTGAGACAAGGTACTTCCACTCTCCACTTGTTTTTTAACTCATGTAATTGGTCTGTCACATTAAGTGCTTGGCCGCCGGAGCGGTGTCAGAATCTAAATAATAGTGGTAAAAGATGTATATGAAGGTTGGGTTAGTAAAAGTGTTCGGAAATATTCCTAATGATAACAGAATGGTTTTGGAAAGTGAATAGAAATCCTACAGTAAAAGTGAATGGCTTTCAGAACGTCTGCGAATGAAGTGCATAGTTCCGAAGAGACAGAGGTTCCGAAAGGATTCTATCTCGTGGATCGAATGAACCTTGCAGTTCATGTCAATCACAGCCAATGATCTTACATTCCTTGAAGTGGATTCAACTAATAAAAGTGGGATTGGAGTGCTTACTCAAAAAATATAAAGTTGTTGTTGAAGGTGAGTTGGAGATGAGTCGACAAGTGTGAGTAGAAGAATCAAGTTGACATACGATAATTGAACTAGGGAACATACATGCAAATGTGCTAGCTATATATTGAACCATTCGGAAGGAAGAGCAAATGGGAATGAGTCCGTGATGGTTGGAAAGTAGCTAAGGCACATGTATACTAATTAAAGGCCATAGAAAACAAAGAACAAGGCAAGTAGGAAAATTGTGAATGCAGAAAAAGATTAACGGACCATCAATAACTCTTGAAACATGTTTCCAAATCACGTGGCTCTTCAGGTAGGGATAGCCATGCCTAAATCTTTCGGAGAGTAATTATGAGAGTCTAGAACGTTCATATCGTTAAGCCTGATGATATGGCAAGTCATCGCAAGCTTTGAGTGAATGTGAATAACTCAATCCATAATTTCATGGTGAAAGATGGGGATAGTGATGGGGATAGTCAGGGTGGTTCTTTTCTAAAAAAAGAATATGATTGGACCTGACCACTGATTGTTTCACCAGAATTGTTTCAATAGATGATGTATTTGAGTCGAAGTGATAGACAAAAGAGTTGTGGGATGAAAGTGATGGGGGTGTGGGAATGTTGTTTTGGACTTCGGACGAAATGCTTCGGAAGGATTGCTTTGGAACGAAGATGATCTGAATGTGATGTCCAAATTGTGATCGTGACAAGCGGGTCTGCACGACATGTGGGAGCACCGCAGCCAGAAAGAGAATAAGAGAGAAAAGTCCTGGGGTATGTTGCTGTACCGCCTTGACATTCGATTCCAAGCCTGAACCTCTACAGGCTTTGACTCATTTTGACAGGTCGCAAAAGCCTGCCAATTCCGTACAGATTGCACTAGCTGATGCTATATTAGAGGAATCGGCCGTAATCGGACAGAACACCGCCTGTCCCAAGCTCTCAACCGATGGCGTGGCTCGCATGGTTTTGAAAGAATCTTGGCTGTACCGGGATCGTGCATTATTGGAAACCGAGATGTTTCGGAAGTCAGAAGCATATACGCTATCTAAAGCGATGAGCTGCATGAGCTAGGTGGAACGACTCAGCGTAAGTTACAACTTCGCTGAAGTGGGGTTTCGATTGCGCTTCGTATCTATCATGCAGAGGTGATTGGTTCCATCAACTACCCTGACACCTTGGACGCTTTTACTAGCTTGAAGAACTGTAAAACTGGAAGGACTTTTAAAGGTGTATGTTGAAGTAATAACATCAGTATGCCTAGAATGCACGTGACCATTCAGTACTATACAGTTAGAATTCCCTGAGGTGAGCAATGTCTCTTACTTCCTAGATAGATCACTTATGACATTATAGTTACTCTAGGTGACCGATGTTCTCATAGTGGATGTGGAAGTAGGTCATCCGTTTCCGGGAGGATATCTGCACTGGGTGTAAACATCCGGATTGTTTGGCCTGACATGAGCCTCAAACTGGACGCGGAATTAATACAGAACAATACGTCCGTTCTGAGGAGCAAGGAGTGAGATAATTCTTACTTTCCTTCCGTCCAAGTTCATGTCAAATTCTTAGGTCCACATTTCTTCAGCTGTACTGCGAAAGCTGTTTGTAATCTATATTCGACGATGACTTGTGATCCAATGGAATGAAGCCCGTATGCCTGAAAAGCATTACTCTGTGAGCACATTCTTCGGCTGTTTCAGTGTATAGCATCTGACTCATCTTCTGGGGAACATCGCCAGCTACTTCCTATCGTGTTCCTAGACTTGGCAATAGCGCTGCTTTGCAAACGGCCATCGATGATCTTGAATCATTCGCGTGGGTCTTGTTGTGGGCAGCACCGCACTCGCCGAAAGAGAAAACTTCCACAGAAGCAGAATGAATTGAGGGCTTGAACAGTGATAACATTCGCATTGTGGCTAATCAAAGCATCACAGTCTTCACTAAGGACTGGGACATCAAGTATTTCTCTGATTCAGGTCAACTACTGCTACCCCGGTTCAAGAAAGGGTTTTCACAAAAAAAAATTGGCACTGAGGTGAATTCATTCCTAGAAAACTGAACGCTCGATAGTCATAATCTTCTCGAGGAAGCCCGAGTGTCCGCTTTCTTCTCAGTGTTGGAAAGGTTATGTCTCACTTATCATGAAAATTGCCTTTCCTTGTGGCAGCTGCCAAGTTCCTAGATACTTGTAGAGAGGCTTAACCCCAATACGCCTGGAACTGTTGTCCACAGAGACTCCCCGCCACTACTTTAAGGGGAGAAAGCAGGTGATCGAGTCAACATGTCTCTCTACACATTATTTCCACCTTGCATACGCCTTTTCAAGTTAAGATCAGAAGCATTTTCAGAGTCGATAAAGCATCCGACGGAAATCTGGTGGGAAGAGGTTCTTTGGGTCAAGACGCATATATTTTTGACTATCTCAGATGATGCTTACGAAGGGAGTGCAGAGGTAGCATGAGAGACTTCATGATCCAAAGAGTTAAGCCATCCCTTTTTAAAGTGCCCAGAACTTACACTCCATCGATCCTGCCGGCATCCAACCCGTCAAGAACATAACGTGTAGTCTTTAGGCTTACTCTTGGTCTTTTTTCCTCTGGATACACATAGCTCTTGAGCCTCGCCAGGATATCGTCTCCAATTTGGATACACACATCAGGTAGTAGTCATTCACAGCATCTCGAATTTCAGGTCTAGGAGTTGGAAGAATAGTGAACATCTTTCTCATATAGTCATAAGTTTTTGACGCACACTCATGAAGAGTCTGGCGTCAACCTAAGGGAAGGTGTGAGCCAGCCTAAAGGACGGATCATATTCAATCGATATATTTTTAACTGCTTGACCTGTGATTCTGTGCGAATTTTGGTATGATGTACATAAAAGGCACGATTGCGAAATCACATCTCACCAAGGTGTTGAAGACTTTATTTGCCTTTGATACTGAAGATGACGTGTTGGCTTCTCCCCATGCAGGCATGAGCACGATATCAATATTGCTATAGATTCTGTCATCGTATCGGAATTATAACCAAGTCATATGTAATAGCAATTTGCACCTAAAACACATCATGTCACATGCTGTTCAAAGAAGGCTATAGCCCCACCACGGCCATGCAGAATTTCTATAGTCGATTAAGCTGTTGAATATAACAACAGCTCCGATACAACTGAGTAGGAGCCTGCTAAGAAGGATCCGCTTTTCCACTGCTGAGACTTCTAAAGAATTCAGCGTAGGCATGGTCCACGTCGAAAAGAAGCTGTCAACACAGGTCTGTTAATTGAATACAGAAGGTAGTAAGAGAAAAAGACAAACCTGTCTCGATTGCTCCTCGGTGATTTCATCTGAAGCTTTCATGCCATTCAGTGTAATTAACCTACATTTGCAACATGGCAATCTGAGACAGCAAGGAAGAAAAGCAGTAAAAACTAACCATCCGACTAAGCGACTCCGGCCTTCCCAGTCCTTGCTACCTTTGAAGCGTGCGTATCCAGTCATAAGCTCTTGCAAGATAGGATGGAGCTGGTCCTTAGCACGGAGGCGAAGCTTAAGCGCATCCATAAAGGTTATGAAGCTCTCAAAAAGTGAAAATATTCGGTATATGAATACTTTGAAGCAAAAAGAATATGAGCGAACCTGTGTCGTTTCGGCCACCCACTTTCCCGTTTCTACACCTGCTTCGCTAGAATGTTCAACCGTTGCAGGCACGCCCACTTTCAGCCGATGCAGTGCGGCAGGGTGATCCATCTGATCAACAGTTAAGAATGAATGGGTATTGAATAAAACCTGCGCTCATAAAGCACACGCACCCTGTAACGGGTCATAAAGTCTTCTACAGATGGAACAGCATCGCTGACGAGCTTGAGCATTGTCTTATATTGTGATAACAGCCGTGTACAAGCTGGAGAGTATCTCTTCGAGAAAATGGTGGCCATCGACTCAGTATCATGCATGGACTCAAACAAGCCACTGAGGGGGACGGACGCACTCGCTAGCTGGAATGGAATCCCTGACATACGCTCTCTCAAGATAGTCGAGAGCAACTATAACTCCAAATAGAGTCGCCTGGGACTCGTACTTTTCTCGCTCCGCATTGGTTGTATATAGTCGCACTTCTTCATCTAGTGAGACAGGTGGAGCCATGCTGATGGGATGTCACGGTTGTGACACAGTCACGTCACCTCCACAGTTTTCTGCATTCTCCTCGGCTTAACAAGTTTGGGAACACTGGTCTTGTAAGTCATTATCAGAATAAATCTCCTATTTTTTTGCGGAACGCTTAACACACGAGATTGGTCCAGCGCCCTCTGGGATGTTCAAGGTTCCATCTTGAAGTTGACGCTGACAATATATTTCTCGTAAAAATCATTTCTGCTCGAATGAGATGACATGATCAGGAATAATTTTGAAGAAAATTTGTGGAAATATAATAAATAACCAACCTTCGCTCACTTAAAACCTAGGACACAGACTACCCCGAGTCGTCATTTCAGAAGACTGTTAAGGACATCATTCAAGTTCGCATTTATTTCAAGCTGAACTATTATTCCTTAACGCTTACCTTCAAAGCATGTATTACAGACACTTGTTATATTGCGCAACAAGTGTGTTAGTGAACGAGCGACAGGACGATTATTGTACGACGTGTCTATTCGCAAACGACGCTTCCACCTCTAAAATAATATGTCGTATTGTGTCTCTGCATCCATCTGTAGGTGAATATGTTGCTGCGTGCTTGGGGTACTTTTTCACCTGTTCCTTTAGAGTTGTATTTCATATTCTCTCCTTTCACGCAATTCTTACTGTTATTGCCATTCGTCACTGATGCTATTATGATTGCTGGTTTAGCTCGTTGCGGAAGCTGGTACTCCAATCGGGAATGGGATGACTAAATAGGTGTTGCTAAAACCTGGTGCTCTAACTTAGTAGATGAGTAAGCTGATGTCTTTCTTAAAAAGCTGTACGTCAACGGGGGATACTCTTGTCAAAGGTTTTTGGCTAAAATACGAGTGGCAGTTCCAGAAATGTCTGCTAATCCTATGACCAACAGTACCTGGAGAGCGGCTTTCATTGATCCGTTATACTGAGTAAGTATGTAGAGATTTCATAGAAATATTCCTAAAGCAACGAAAGGATGGGTGCTTACGTAATTTCAAGATATACCAACTATTTCTGTTAATATTTCATCCAGGTTTTGTGATTCGGATTCTATCGGTGATTTCTGACATATCACTTCGATGCTGACCCATATTGACTTTTAATTCCGCAGTTTATAATTAAATAAGCAGAAAAAACATGAAATTCAAAAATAGTGCGTTCAAGAAATATTTTTTTACACAAAATCTAAGCTTGCTCATATTTGTACTTTGCCTCATGCTTCGATTTTTACAGGCAGTTCTGGGACTTACAACACGGGGATATATTTCAGGGATCCTAATATTTATACATCTTTCAGGTAACTTCACAACCCTATGCCAGTCTTATGAGCTGGGAACCTATCAATCAGATCGGAGTTTTGGAAGTCTACCTTGTCACCGGCAGAACCGGAGAGGTATGAACCTTATAACAGCAAATCCGCCTAGAGGTACATGGAAGAAGAACAATATCCTCGCGTCCATGGTTTGGAATGTTTCGACAGGCTCAAACTATTTATGTTGCGAGTTTGGCTCACATAGGGACCTTAGATAGATATTCGTTCCTAATGTCCATGCCGTTGACATCTCCTGGACCACACCCCTACACTTCCATGGTGCAAGGTGACCCATGGGGTTGTCGGGTTGGATGGCAGGGGGGTGGTATCGGAAGCAAAAGCGACATTGTAAGCAATATTTGAGTTACCTCCCATGCCGTGCATATTGACTGAGGCCACCATACGGCACATTTGCAAACCTTGTTACTATATGGACCCCAGTGGACACTGTAGCTGGGTATAGAGTTCATTATATGCTGATATCGGAGACGCCTGGATGCCAGTGCTGTGACATCCTAGGGGCGCAATGCCGGTTGCTGGGGTTCCAACCCGCCTACCTATCTCGGTTCTTCACTTAGACAGACGCTTCACAAAGCTGGCCAATGCATGATCGATTTCTCTTGAATTGCGTCCCCGCTTCTTACCCTCACTCTCTTCTTTCCCTTCATGTGTAGTCATTCCGATGTTGAGTATGTTTCATTTATCTTCTTGCGACACAGGCGCCTGGCACCTAGGCGCCCCATGATATCGGTTTTTTTTATGTATTTGTTTTGCCAAACAACGATCCTGGGTTAACAGAGGCCAATTCGCCGCCACCTTGTCCACCCCCTCCACGATTACGTCTGCCGGACATGCTCCCCCTCCCTATTTTGGTGATTTAATAATAAGATTGATTGGACAAACCACGTTCGCGCTCGTGCCTTCAACCCGTTCGTACCAGTCGATGCCTTCACCAATCGCGACCGACGGTTATTTCGGCTTACCAGTAGACTCTGTATATCCCATGTCTACTGGCGTCGCAGATCCAATTACTCATCGCCCTCCACAACGATTAGCCAATCGACAACAGAGTCCCAATGCTGCCTATTACCCCGAGCGAACGGAAGACCTGCCATCCCAGCACTCACCAACATTTTCGATTCCCCGAAGCCTTCCAACACTTCCGTCACCAGACTCTTTGGATTTTCCATTCTCTCCACACACCACAACGTATAGCCATGTTTTTACTCCAAATTCCATTTCCATCTCCTGCCATTCGACTCCCAATTTTGAGGATACCATCCTTGCTGGAGAATCAGTTGCAGCATGTGGGGGACTTGGGTATGATGGTTGGCGTTACGAAGTTGCTTTCTCTGGTTCAGGTACGTCCGTTCTTTCATGGCACAATAGACACAATGTTTACGTGCCCAATACATGAAGACTCTCCAGGTGCCAGTTTAGATCTCGGGATATTGCTGGACACGGCACAGCATCAAACGTCCACGCCTCATGAACATCCAGTACATGGCGTCGTTGACCATAGGGCGTCGCGGGAAGCTACCACTCATTACGCGCCATCATTCAAAGCAGTCACAGAATCGTCTCTTTCACCCACCAAGAACCTCCTTGCTGCTCACCTCCGATGTCCCTGCGGTCTCGAATGGGAAGAAGAATGCGATCCTATGCATTGGAGCGAACATGAAGGCCCGGCTCGTCTCCCAAGGGAGGTTTATGAATTAGAGGAAACTCTGCCGCCTTTCACAGCCCAGGAAGATCGCTCAGCAATGCCTTCTTCCTCCCCTAATTCCTCTTCAAGATCTACGACGGCGGCCTCTAGTACTCCACAAAATGCTGGACATGTCTTTATCCAACACGCAGACACATCCAACATCAATCATACGATCTCCGAGGATAAAACGCTCACAGCAGCCGACATAAGCAAGTTATTTTTACTTTCTAACTGTCACTCTGGAACCTCTTCTAGGGTGCGCACGGCATGCAAAATGTGGGTATGCCAATTGGATGGTTGCGGGAAGTCGGTCAGGAGACAGGAGCGTATTGGTCATGCATTGGAGCATTACAGACGAAAGCGGTTTACTTGCAGTTGGTAAGTCAATTAAGCAATTGAGATGAACGGGGATCACTTACACCCATCACATACAGTGGTGCCTCCTTCGCTCGCACGCAAGACAGAACGAGGCATTGTAGGGAACAGACTACCTGTGCTCGTTGGCAAGTGCATCTTTTATGCAGGAGTCTGTGTGTTTGAATTTCTGTTTTTCATACAGTCCACGTCCTGTAGGGAGAAATGGTGCTGATGGTATCTGCTCGATATGCATCGAAGCAGGAGCAGGTGCGCCCTCTGGGGCAGTGCAGCTCAAAATGGTGATGCAGGCCGACACCAATTTTCGGTGATATAACACATTTATGCTACAGGTACATTGTTATCATTGGCAGGAGGCATGCAGCTGACTTACAGTAGCGTGGGTGTCGAAGTTTTGGAAGGCTCTTGTCTAATGTATCTACCTTCGGAGAAGTCTCAAGATGCATTGGCTGGAATGGACTTTCATGATTCCTCGTCTAACTAACATATGAAATTGACAAAGTCCAGTGAAGCACGGTGGTATAGTTGTACAGTAGCCAAAAAAGACATCCTTGTTGATGAACTTCGCGTGTTTTCTGAACCCTTATATGAAAGATGGCGTTGTCTATCTCCGCTGGTGTATATTTGAACGGTACATCTGATAACAGGATTTGAAAGAGAGAACTAAGCTATCCAAATTTTACAGGGAAGAAAACATGTAAGAGGCACTATTACACAGTCATCCAACACGCCTTTGTCCTCCCAGTAGCCAGTCCAACCCTCCACATCTTCTCTCCCCAGTTGTGCCAAATGGGCTGGACTAAGATGGGGCCTCCGCCGCAGTTACCGTTGTCTCGCACATAGCCAAATCCATCGCCCCTCTGTCTTAGATTTGTACAACGTCCTTCGAGGTGGCAGAAGCTCGATAATACTCAGTAAGATGGAAGGCTGGATTGTGGTGTAACGCTTCGTCCGTCTCGGCGAGGTTTCCAGTCCTCTGAGCCATTTGAACAGGATGAGGGTGCACGATATGAACAAATTCGCTCAACTTTGACGATGGCAGAAGTCGCCACATGATGCAGAAGGAATGACGAGCTAGCGAGGAATAAGTCCTTGTGCTATACGAGTAAAAATAACATACTCTTTGTGTGAACACTTTCCGTTAATACCGCCACAGAGTTGGCCCACACGGACAATAACGAGTTTTAGGGATGTTGACTGGCCAGCTGTCTATAGGATACGCTCTGACATCCGTTTTGATTCACTATGACCGGAAGAGTTGATGTAGGCAAGGCCGTTGGACGGTATTTCGGCCACAAGAGGAATATCCGGCCACGCTAGTTGAATCTACATGACCATATTAACACCTGTGTTTCAAGCTTCACTGAGCTTATACCAATGCTACTAGTGAACATGACACACCGAGGCGAGGGGTGGGGAGACTGGAGTGATGGATCAATTATGTGACGGACGCCCTAGACAAAGGGCTGGAATGGTGAGATTGAAATGTTAAAATCAACTCTCCAAACTACACCAAAAACAATGATACTTCAGCTACAATTGATACCAACGTCACATGAACACACCATCGTGAATGATTGTTGTCACAGGATCACGGATCTATGAGGTATCGAGTCAGATCTCATCCTTGCTAATAAGTTAAACGGTACATGTTGACCTCTGTAAACAATCCAAGTTTGATGTTGAATCCCTTCAATGCCGTATCACCTTCGACTTAATTTATTTTCTCAGAGTCTAAAAGTGTAGGATTGTTGCCTCGGTCCAGGATGCCTCCAAGTGTCTATCTCGAGAACTTATTCGCGAGGGTCTGTTGAACGCAAGTATACGAGACACACTTGCCATTACCACTAGCTGTGCCAGTAGCTGAGATCCCAACCCGTCAGTACTCCCTGGAAATTGGTCTCATATGTGAAATACCATCGTTGGCGGGTGCATGCTGTGGATGGGTATACTTGGCCACAAGTTCAAGAAGACGGTTGTTTCTCGACTCTTAAGTATCGATGTCCATCGAAGCGGTTTCGGAGCGAGATGCTTGAGCAGCGAACGCTGCCAAGTAATGAACAGTAGGGTGTTGATATACGACATTAGAAGGAAGGTTCTGAGCGTTGGCAAGAGGAGCAACTTGGCGTAATGCGTGAAGCAACGTCACGGATGTAAGTCGCCTGCAGACTGCCACTTGTAAGCAGATTAACAGATCAAGGGTATTTAATCTAGTTCACCTATCACAGCCAAACACGAAAAGACCATCCTCATCTCCTAATGTCTCAGCACCAATCATGATTGAATGAAACACGTCGCGGACGAATTTCAAGCTCTCTTCTGGTGTCCCACTGTCGCTGCTTGAGCCGGAGGGTATCAGATTGTTGGTATTGGAGAAATCCTCCACAGTCCGATAGATCGCTTCTATTTCATCGTTATAATCCTTAAGAACGAAACCTCTCCTGGCCGTTTGCTTTGCGGTATAAGACAATGGCTTGGAAGCAGAGGGGATATCATCTTACATTTCGCTAGTTATAAGAAGATGACCCTGGATAACTGGTATTATAGTCACCTCTTTGAATATCCCCGAATGTATGGGAGCAAAATCATTTGCAGTCCAGATACTGAGCCTAAATTTCCGGGGTAACCATTAGCAAAAGCACGCCCAATGTCATGTGAAGGTGACAAACCAGATCATATTCCTGAAAATTTCCACACTCAGTTTCCGGTCTCCTCATAAGACACGGGTTCGATAAGGACCCCATTCGACAGAGGACTTCTTCCAAACATGATTGCGGTCTATACATGTGGATCCTATATGGATGAACATTCAGTATTCCATGAAAAAAGTAAAAGAAAAGGTTGATCAGTCTACCAAGCGGCCCTGGATTTGTCTAAATTTGGAAAAAAAAATCAATGCCACAACTTCTCAATTAACTCAAGCGTGGATTACCTTCTCTCCTGTACTCAACATCATTTGATCGTCCTACGACCTAGAATCCCGAATAGCTTTGGAGTGCCGCTCCACGAGATCGCTCATAAGCCGGGCTGCCATTGACTCCTGTGTTGTGAAACTGGCAGGTGATATTTTTCACACTCCTGGGAAAGACGGCTAAGAAAAATAAGGCAACATGAGAATTCAGGTCGCGTTTTGAGCACGATTTCATAGGCATCTGTATCCGCATCGGGAGCAAACTCCAGGTCGATATGTGGCAAAAATTCGAATAACTCGTGGCCCTCTGCATATCTTTTCGCTATATGTCACAAAGAGGATCGATTGATGAATCAGATTGTGCTACACAGGAGCTGCAGTTTGAAGCACCTAAGGCTCAGTGGCTCCACACATATTATGGATTCGGACACCTTCGTTATAGTCCGGCATCTGCACGTAGGGGGGCGCCACCCCAGAACTAGTCGAGATATGTCAACGATACACCCCGCTTAGCTGAAGAATCTACACATACTACTGCCTTTAAATTCTTGATTGCTCTCAGACTACTAGGTCCCGTGGTTCGAACCTGTAACCATCTCAACGAACCGAGAAGGCATGTCAGAAGGATATGCGCTCACATTCAAGGAACTCTGAACACAAAATAGCGCTACGGAGTTTCTTTCGATGATGTATTGAAGAAAGAGCTCTGAGTAAAAGGAGGCTGGGAAACACCAGGTGAGGGTACAGCTCGAACGAAGCCCGGAGCCTTCAGGTTGGGGATCTAACTTATAGGAACGCGATAAGACACGAAAAGGGATCATTTACTATTGACCACAGTGCCAAAAGTGTACCCACGGCATCTGATGGGTGAGAGCTTATTAGCTAAAAATACGATTGACGAGACAAGTAAACGGACGAAATATAGGTGAGCCATGTAGGGCTATAGTTTTCATTTCTAATTTGAGACAACCGCATTCTGATATTGCCGTTCAATTGAGTGACGAGCTTGTGTCACGCAGGTGGAATAAAAACACTGAGGCATTGTGCAATTTCAAAGGGAATCTGATGAGTGAATGTTCGAGGCTTAAGGCAGTTGATCCTGTCACTATAAAGGAGACGACACAATCCCTCAGTCACGTAACAGCTGATGGAAGAGAAAACTCACCTGAAGAATGTAAGATTAGCGCGGGTTGATCCAAAGGGACAGTGGCGTGAGCGATGTCATCTTTGTGAGAAACAGACAAGATGCTACTAGGTGTGCCAGGATAGAGTTCGGAAAACGCAGGAAACTGCAAGATCACTGTATCCTCTAGACCTTCCTGGTGCGTTGCCTCTTCAGCTAAATCCCTCATAGCGCCTTCATTAACCAGTGGTATTTGACACCGGTGACGCGGACAAGATGAGCCACTGCGGTTGCTGAGTTGCGGAGAAATTGGAAACAGAAGTAGAGGACAGCCGCGCACGTGCCCGCGCACTAAAGAAATCAAGCAAACATGCTTGTGCAGACTAAAGAGAATCAGCTTATTGGGGAGTAACACAGCTAGAGCTAAATGTAAAAATATGTGTGAAACTGCGCGACACTCATTCCAGCTTGCGCGGCACATATAAGTGCCTTCTAACTTTCTAATTACTGTCATCTGCTTCAATAATAACTTAGACCCAAGCTGCCACAGAGTCCACTATCACATAGTATGTAGTCTCCCAGCTATTTCCTTGCTACTTTCATAACTTAATCTCCTGTTAAAATCCCAGGAATTATCTGGTCTATCTCTTAGTATATTCAGTCAGGACAGCAGGCCACACTGCAACATTTGCACTGTTTTCAAACAACCACTTCAAATCAAAGAGGTATGTTTTCTACATACATACAAATGAAACTGTGTATTTAGTAGCAGGTCTTTATCTCTCTAGCCCACATCCTCCTAGTTTGATTCCAGGATACAGTGCACAGGGTAAGTATCATTATCAAAGTAACATAGCTTATCAGTTGGCTGTATTCAGGTTCCCTTTACCTCTTTTACACAATCAGATTACCATGGTGAGTAATATTCTCTTTATTTAGTGTTGAATTCATTTACAACTGACTACTCTAAAGACCCTAGTTCAGTGTGTTAAAAATAAAGAAGCACCAAGTAAATTTGGACAGAGAGTGAGAAAAACATTCTTGAATGAATATTGGACTCAAAACTTGAAAATAAACTGTAAAATTTATGATATTCTATGCACATAATGTCCTTCTTGAATACAAAAGAGCTCAGGAGTTTTTAAAGCATGTTTTTCTTGGAAAAATAGCATTAGATAAAAAATATATGCATGAAATATGAGGCTAAGAATTTAATATGAAAGAATAATGACCATAAATTGTTCTGGGCAAAAAAGGGGGTTATGTTTGAGTTTGTGGAGCTTGTTCTGAGTTGAAATCAATGTGGAATGATGGTTGGTAGATAAAAAAAAAACAAGGTGAAATAAAATATAAGATAAAGTCAAGAGGGGTTGCTCCTGGATGTTAATATGGTAGTATTGGTCGATTAAGTGATTTTGACTCAAGGAGTCATGCAGGGAGACAGGGGAACGACTCTATGTTTGGAGGCATTTATGGCTCATTTACACCACATATATGCAGGTCCCTCATCTCAGATGAATATTTTGATGGGTTTGGGAGAATGTCATGTGTATAAGGGCAACCCTCATAGTGCCCATGGGTGTCTAGTGGAGGGGAAATCCAAAGATATATATGTATATATAAAAATGCAAAAAGGGAGACATCTCACCTAGTAGAGGGGATATCTGTTAAAAGTTAAGAGAGCAAAGGGATGAATGAAAAGAATAAAGTGAAGCATGGCATTAACTTGAGCCAGCTATGAGGAACAGAAACAGAAATACTTGAAGCAAGAGAACTCAGTTAACTCTTGCTTAAACAATGGACTCAACAATGTGGGTGGCCAGGTGTCACGATCACAATATGGACACCTTGTCTATATCATTGTCCTTCCGAACCAATCCTTCCAAATGGATCTTCCAAATCCCAAATCACCCTTGCCTCAATACTTCCCACACATTTGATCCGGTCACCCAATCCAGTTCAGGAATCACTCCATGAAGTGTTTAGTGAAACAATCAATAACCAGGTCCGATCATAATCTTTTCTGGAAGAGGAGCACCCTGACTATCCCCATCACTATCCCCATCTTTTCCAATGAACTCATTGATTGAGTCATTTCTATTGTGTGGAAGCATGCAATGACATTCCATATCATCATACTCTATGATATGAATGTTCTAGACCCTCAGGATCACCCTCTGAAGGATTTAGGGACGGTTAGTTCTACCCAAAGAGCCATGCAATTTGGAAACATGTTTCAAGAGTTATTGTTGGTCCGTTAATCTTTTTCTTCATTCACAATTTTACTACCACCCTTGTTCTTTGTTTCCTATGGCCTTTAATTAGTATACATGTACCTTAGCTACTTTCCGACCATCACAGACTCATTCCCATTCGCTCTTCCTTCCGAATGGTTCAGTATATAGCTAGCACATTCGCATGTATATTCCCTAGTTCAATTATTGTATGTCAACCTGATTCTTTCATCCACATTTGCCAACTCGTTCTCAACTCACCTCAAACAACAACTTTATATTTTTAAGTAAGCACTCTGATTCCACTTTTATTAGTCAAATCTACTTCAAAGAATGTAAGATCATTGGCTATGATCGACATGAACTGCCAAGTCCATTCGATCTATGAGATAGAATCCTTTCGGAACCTCTGTCTCTTCAGAACTATGCATTTTGTTTGCAAACATTCCGAAAGCCATTCGCTTTTACTGTAGGATTTCTATTCACCTTCGAAAACCATTCTATTATCATTAGGAACATTTCCAAACAGATTTACTAACACAATATTCATCCACAACCTTTATCACTGTTATTCGGATTCTGACACCAGGCTAAAACAGACTAATTTATTATGCTAACTGGTGTCAGAATTCAATTATCAATGATAAATGTTATAGATGAATGTAGTGTTAGTAGTAATGCTCGAAAATGTTTCAATACTAATAGAATGATATTTGAAAGCAAATAAAAATCCTACAGTAAAAGTTAATAGCTTTCAGAATGTTTGCAAAAAGGTGCATTGTTCCGAAGAGATAGATATTCCAAAAGGATTCTATCTTGTGGATCGAATGAACTTCACAGTTCATGTTGATCACAGCCAATGGTCTTACATTCTTTCAAAGTGTGTTTAAACCAATATAGATAAATTTAGAGTACTCACTCAAATGTAAAGTTGCTGTTCAATGTAGTTCATGACGATTTGGAAAGTTGGAGTAGAACAATCAAGTAGACATACAATAATTGAACTAGGGAACATTCATGCAAATGTGCTACTTATATACTAGATGGTTTGGAAGCAGGAGCGAATGGGGAGGAGTCCATGAGGATCGGAAAGTAGCTAAGGTACATGTATGCTAATTAAAGACCATAGGATGTAAAGAACAAGGGAGGTAGGAAAATTGTGAATAGAAAAAGGATTTAACGAACTAGGAATAAATCCTGAAACTTGTTTCCAAATCACATGGCTCTTCGGATAGAGAAATCCTCCTGCTATTCCATTAGACAGTGACCCTGAATGTTGGGGATGAATGAGTCAACATATTAAATAGTATATCCTGTCACCATAAGCTTCGGAGGCATAGAATTGACCCTGACTTTGAGTTCCTTGAAATAGATGGGGATAATGATGGGGACAGTGCAGATGCTTCTTTTGTGAGAAAAGGGTAATGATCGGACCTGATCTATCGGTTGGGTCATTGTGATGTTATTAAAGTGTTTCATGGTGTTTGAGGGTGACGAAATATTGAATGGCAAATATGTGTGACAAAATTGATGATGGTTCAGATTCTGAATGAATGATTCAGAAGGAAGCTGTTCGGAGGGCTCGGAAGGTGAAGCAAGAGACAAATCATGATTGTGACAACTGGCTGAACCACTTATACAGGAGTGGAAAGGGGTTCAGGGATAGATAGAGTGCAGGGGTTAGCTATGTTAGGAATTGGCCATTGAAACTCATCTGAATATAGCCTCCTTATGTCTTAACACACCCCTTCAAACCCTTTCAATTCCAAGTAATTGTCAGAATCCAATCATCAAAGTTAAATGTTATGAACAAGTATATTGTTAGCAATAACATTGAAAAGGTTTCCACATGAGGAAAATAGTGTTCGAAAATGAAAGTTAATCCTACAGAAAAAGTGAAGGGCTTTCGGAATGCTTGCGAAGAAGTGCATGATTCCAAAGAGATAGATATTCCGAAGGGATTCTATCTCGTGGATCGGATGAACCATATGGTTCACGCCGATCACACCCAATATGATTACATTCTTTCGAAGTATAATCAAATCTAAAGTGATAGGTTTTATAGGACTTACTTCTAAATGAAGTTACTCTTTTTTTTGATTGTTTACGACGAATTGTTAAGTTGAGCAGATCAATCAAGTAGACGTGTGATAATTGAACTAAAGAACATACATGCGAATGTGCTACTTATATACTGGGACGTTCGGAGGCAAAGGCGAATGGGGAGTAGTCCGCTAAGGATCGGAAAAGTAGCTAAAGTACATGTATTCTAGTTAATGACCATAATGAATAGAGAACAAGAATGGGATAAACTTGTGGATGAGAAAGGGGTATAACGAACTAGAAATACACCCTGAAACCTGTTTCCGAACCGTATGTCGTTTCGGATAAACGAACCCTTGTTTCACCTCTTTAAACGACGGTCCTGAGTGACGGGGATGAACTCGTCCACATGTGGAATCGTATGTATTGTTTCCATAAGCTTTTAGAAGCATAGAATTGACCCTTCTATTGAGTTCCTAGAAATAGATGGGGATAGTGATGGGGATAGTGTAGGTGCTTCTTTTCTGAGGACAGGCCAATAATAGAATCTGGTTTCTTGATTGGGTCCTTGTGATGTTGCTAGGATGATTCAAGGTGTTATGGGTGACGAGGTGTTGGGGGGTTGTAGGTGTGACAAGTCTGCCGATGACGTGGGTTCCGAAGAGTGGATTCGGAAGTGTGATGTTCGGATGGTTCGAATGGTTCGGACGGTTCGGATGGAGGAACAAATCGTAAATCGTGATCGTGACAGTAATGAGGACTTGAGAGCAATTCTACCAAATATATGAGTGTAAAAGAAAAGCACAGGGTATTGATGAGATCATGTAATGGGAGTGCTGTGTGTGATGAAGAAACGGCACCAGTGATGCATGTGATCCAAATGGAGTGATGATCGTGATGGGTGCATGACAGGTGACACATTTGTGGTGACAATGTGGGGGTGACATGTGTGACATGGGGTAACACATTTGATGTAGGGGTGATGTGTCCTGGCCATGCATGAGGTGCAGAGTGTGGTGCACATAGGGATGGAAAATGAGGTGTAGTGGAAACACATTTTTCCAGCTGTCTGAGTTGGGACCACAATAAGAGAGCAAGTGCAAATGTGCGCAACAGAATGTTGGTGCAAGTGTGAGCATGTGCAAGAGAATGCAAGTGTGCACAAGAGAATGCGGGTGCAAGTATGGACATGTGTGAGGAATTTTGAGTGTGAGTATAGATGTGCATGATGAATAGCAAGTTGTTGTCAGAATTCAAATATCAGTGATAAAGGTTGTGGGTGAATATTGTGTTAGTAATTCTGTTCGGAAATGTTCCTAATGATAACAAAATGGTATTCGAAAGTGAATAGAAATGCTACAGTAAAAGCAAATGGCTTTCGGAATGTTTGCAAATGAAATGCATGGTTCCAAAGAGATAGATGTTCCGAAAGGATTCTATCTTGTAGATCGAATGAACTTTACAGTCCATGTCGATCACAGCCAATGATCTCACATTCTTTTGAAGTGTGTTTAAATTAATAAAAGTAGAATTGGAGTGCTCACTCAAATATGAAGTTTTTGTTCAAGGTGATTTTATGACAAGTTGACAAGTTTTGGGTAGAATAATCAAGTTGACATACAATGATTGAACTAAGGAATATACATGCAAATGTGCTAGCTTTTATACCAAACTGTTCAGAAGAGAGAGCAAATGGGAAGGAGTCCGTAAGGGTTGGAAAGTAGCTAAGGCACAGGTATACTAATTAATTGCCATAGGAAACAAAGAACAAAGGTGGCAGGAAAATTGTAAAACATCAATGGACCAACAATAGTTCTTGAAACATGTTTCCGAACCACATGGCTCTTCGGGTAGGGATGACCATATGCAAATCCTTTGGATGGTGATCCTGAGGGTCTAGAACATTTATATCATAGATTCTGATGATATGGAATGTCATCGCAAGCTTCCACACAATATAAACAACTCAATCAATGAGTTTATTGGAAAAGATTGGGATAATGATGGGGATAGTCAAGGTGCTTCTTTCCCAGAAAAGATTATGATCGGACTTGGTTATTGATTGTTTCATTAAACACTTGATGGGGTGATTCATGAGCTGAATTGGGTGACCTAATCAAATTTGTGCGAAGTATTGAGGCGAGAGTGGTTCAAGATTTCCAAAGAAAGCTTTCAGAAGCATTCAGAGATTGTGGTTCGAAGAAGAAGCAATGTGATGGCCTAAAATGTGATTGTGACAGTTGTCACAATCATAATGTGGGATGTTTTACTGTTATAATCCCAAAGGATAATTCCCAAAGACCTCCGAAGACCTCCTTCCAAACATCAAATCGTTGCCACCTCCGTTTTGTGTTTGACAACCTGTCATCCATTGATTCCCTTGAATTACTCTATTGATGTTTAGTGAAACACTCGCTAGTCAGGACCAATCTGTCACAAATGTGTCACGATCACAATATGGCAACCTCATCTACATCATTGTTCTTCCGAACCAATCCTTCCGAATGAATCTTCCGAATTCCGAATCACCCTTGCATCAATGTTCACACACATTTGATCCGGTCACCCAATCCAGTTCAGGAAACCCTCCATGAAGTGTTTAGTGAAACGATCAATAATCAGGTCCGATCATAATCTTTTCTGGAAAAGAAGCACCCTGACTATCCCCATCACTATCCCCATCTTTTCCAATGAACTCATTGATTGAGTTGTTTCTATTGTGTGGAAGCTTGCGATGACATTCCATATCATTATGTTCTATGGTATGAATGTTCTAGACCCTCAGGATGACCATCCAAAGGATTTAGGGACGGTTAGTTCTACCCGAAGAGTCATGCGATTCAGAAACATGTTTCAAGAGTTATTATGGGTCCGTTAATCTTTTTCTTCATTAACAATTTTCCTACCACCCTTGTTCTTTGTTTCCTATGGCCTTTAATTAGTATACATGTACCTTGGCTGCTTCCTAACCATCACGGACTCATTCCCATTCGCTCTGTCTTCCGAATGGTTCAGTATATAAGCTAGCACATTCGCATGTACATTCCCTAGTTCAATTATTGTATATCACCTTGATTTTCCACTCCTACTTGCCAAACTCAACTTCACCAACAACTGTATATTTTTGAGTAAGCCTTTCAATCCAACTTTTATCACTTAAATCCACTTCAAGGAATGTAAGATCATTGGCTGTGATCGACATGAACTGCAAAGTTCATTCGATTCACGAGATAGAATCCTTTCGGAACCTCTGTCTCTTCGGAACTATGTACTTCATTCGCAGACGTTCCGAAAGTCATTCGCTTTTACTGTAGGATTTCCATTTGCTTTCCAAATTCATTCGGTTACTATTAGAGATATTTCCAAATACTCGTACTAACATAACATCCATCCACAACATTTATTGCTATTATTTGGATTCTGACAAAATGATATTTGAGACCTCCGGACACATTCTATCAGAAGGTCTTCGTTCGGAATTCAAATCATCTCATCCAGACACGTTGCATGAACTTGATCCAGTCACTCAATACAGCTCATCAGTCACTCTATTTGGTGTTTAGTGAAACAATCAATAACCAGGTCCAATCATAACCTTTTCTGGAAAAGAAGCACCCTGACTATCCCCATCACTATCCCCATCTTTCACAATGAACTTATTGATTGAGTCATCCCCACTCCATCAAAGCTTGCAATGACATTCTATATCATTAGGCTCCATGATATAAATATTATAGACCCTCAGGATCAGTCCCCAAAGGATTCAAGGATGGATAACTCTACCCGAAGAGCCATGTGACTTGGAAACATGTTTCAAGAGTTATTGTTAGTTCGTTAATCTTTTTTCTATTCACAATTTTCCTACCACCCTTGTTCTTTGTTTTCAATGGCCTTTAATTAGTATACATGTACCTTAGCTACTTTCCAATCCTCATGGACTCTTTTCCATTCGCTCACTCTTCTGAACTGTTTGGTATGAAAGCTAGCACATTCACATGTATATTCCTTAGTTCAATTATTGTATGTCAACTTGATTGTTCTACCCAAACTTGCCAACCCGTCATAAAATCACCTTAAACAACAAACTTCATATTTGAGTGAGCACTCCAATTCTATTTATATTAATTTAAACACACTTTGAAAGAATGTGAAATCATTGGCTGTGATCGACATGAACTGCAAAGTTCATTTGATTTACGAGGTAGAATCCTTTCAGAACCTCTATCTCTTCGGAATCATGTATTTGTTTGCAAACATTCCAAAAGCCATTTGCTTTTACTGTAGGATTTATATTCAGTTTCGAATACCATTCTATTATCATTAGGATCATTTCCGAACAGAATTACTAATACAATATTCACCCACAACCTTTATCACTGATATTTTGAATTCTGACACAATCATAATCTTTTCCTGAAAAGAGACCCCCTGACTATCCCCATCTTTTCCAAGGAACTCAAATAACTGAGCCAATCTACTCATCTACAGCATGCAATGACATACATTACCATTCAACTCTATAGTACAAGTATCCTTGATGGTTGGAATCAGTATTCGAAGATTAATACAAGGTTGTCTCTACCCAAAGAGCGATGCAATTTGGAAACACATTTCAGACTGTATTTCTGGTCCATTGATCTTTTTTCTCATTCACTATTTTCCTATCTCCCTTGTTCTTTGTTTTCTATGGCCTTTAATTAGCATACATGTACCTTGCCTGCTTTCTGACCCTCGTGGACTCCTTCCCATTCACTCCTCCTTCCGAATTGTTTGGTATATAGTTAGCACATTTGCATGTATATTCCCTAGTTCAATTATTGTATGTCTACTTGTTTGCTTTACTCAAACTTGCTAACTCATTGCAAACTACCTTGAACAACAACTTCTCAACAACCACAGTCTTTGAGTGAGTACTCTAACTTTATTTACATTAGTTCAAACACACCTCGAAGGAATGTGAGATCACTAGCTGTGATTGACATGAACTGCAAAGTTCATTCAATCCATGAGATAGAATCCCTTCAAAATATCTATCTCTTCAGAACTATGCATCTGTTTGCAAACATTCTGAAAGCCACCTGCTTTTACTGTAGGACTTCTATCTACTTTCAAATATCATTACATTACTATTAGAAACATTTCCAATTGATACTACTAACCCTACATTCATCTACACCTCCTATTATTGATAATTGAATTCTGAAACAAGTGTCATGGGATAGGGGCCACAGGGGAGATAGTGAGGCAGTGGCAGCAGTGGTGGTGAGAACCAAGCCTTCAGTATCACTACATCTTCCCCTTGAGGTGGTATCAGGGAATGCATCAAATTGTGTCACACCCCTTGAAATATATGTGTGTGTGTGTGCATGAGCAAGGATGCTGTCAGAATTCAATTATCAAGGATAAAAGTCATAGATGAATGTAGTGTTAGTAGTATTGTTTGGAAATGTTTCTAATAGTAATAGAATGATATTTGAGAGTGAATAAAAGTCCTACAGTAAAAGCAAATGGTGTTTGGAATGTTTGCAAAAAGGTACATAGTTCCAAAGAGATAGATATTGCGAAAGGATTCTATCTCGTGGATCGAATGGACTTTGCAGTCCATGTTGACCACAGCCAGTGGTCTCACATTCTTTCAAAGTGTGTTCAAACTAATATAAATAAAGTTAGAGTACTCACTCAAATGTGAAGTTGCTGTTCAAGGTAATTCACAATGAGTTGGCAAGTTGGAGTAGAACAATCAAGTAGTCATACAATAATTGAACTAGGGAACTGTCACGATCATGATTTATGGTCTATTCTGCCCTCCGAACCACCCGAACATCACGTTTCCGAATCGACTCTTCGGAACCCGAATCATCGGCAGACTCGTCACACATGAACCATCCAACACTTTGTCACCCCTAACACCTTGAATCGTCCTAGCAACATCACAAGGACCCAACCAAGAAATCAGGTTCTATTATTAGCCTTTCCTCAGAAAAGAAGCATCTACACTATCCCCATCACTATCCCCATCTATTTCTAGGAACTCAATAGCAGGGTTGATTCTATGCTTCTAAAAGCTAATGGTGACAACACATACGATTCAATATGTGGACGTGTTCATCCCCGACACTCAGGGCCATCATTTAAGGAGGTGAAACAAGAGTTCATCTACCCGAAACGACATACAATTTGGAAACAGGTTTCAGGATTTATTCCTAGTTCGTTAAACCCTTATCCCATTCACAATTTTCACCCCACCCTTGTTCTCTATTTTCTATGGTCATTAACTAGCATACATGTACCTTAGCTATTTTTCCGATTCTTAACAGACTACTCCCCATTCGCCCTTGTCTCCAAATGTCCCAGTATATAAGTAGCACATTCGTATGTATGTTCTTTAGTTCAATTATTGCACGTCTACTTGATTGATCTGCTTGACTTAACAATTCGTCGTGAACAATCAAAAAGAATAACTTCATTTCGAAGTAAGTCCTATAAAACTTATCAATTTAGATTTGATTATACTTCGGAAGAATGTAATCATATTGGGTGTGATCAGCATGAACTATACGGTTCATCCAATCCACGAGATAGAATCCTTTCGGAATATCTATCTCTTCGGAATCATGCACTTCTTCGCAAACATTCCGAAAGCCCTTCGCTTTTACTGTAGGATTACCCTTCATTTTCGAACACCATCTTCGTTATGTGAAAACATTTTCTAATGTTATTGCTGACAATACATTTATCCATAACACTTTTCTTGAATAATTGGATTCTGACAGGAACATACATGCGTATGTGCTACTTATATACCAAATGGTTTGGAAGGAGGAGAAAATCGGAAAGAGTCCACGAGTGTCAGAAAGTAGGTAAGGTACATGTATGCTAATTAAAGGCCATATGAAACATATAACAAGGGAGGTAGGAAAAATGTGAATAAGGAAAAAGATTAATGAACTAGAAATACATCCTGAAACTTGTTTCCGAATCGCATGGCTCTTCAGATAGAGAGATCCTCATGCTATTCCTTCAAATAGCAACCCTGAATGCCAGAGATAAATGAGTTAACATATCAAATAGTACTTCTTGTCACCATAAGCTTTGGAGGTATAGAATCAACCCTGATATTGAGTTCCTTGAAATAGATGGGGATAGTGATGGGGATAGTGCAGGTGCTTCCTTTTATGAAAAAAGGATAATTATAGAACCTGGTTGTTGATTAGTTCACTTTGGTATCAAGAGAGTGATTTTTGACCTTTTTATAGTGACAAAATATTGGAAAAGAGGATATGTGATGTAGGCTTGGGTGGTTTGGATTTCTGAAGGAGCGGTTTGGAGGCAAACCTTTTGGAATGATGTGCGAATCAGAATCCTGACAGATGCGTGCATGCAGAGGCCTTGGGAGATGAATCACACCCCTTGAAATGTGCATGTATGAATGCAATTGGGTATGAATGGTTATGAGCATGTGCATGCCAGATGGTATAAATGTGCATGAAGGGGATGCATGTAGGTGGACACAAATGATTGTGAGAAGTCATGTGCACCCCTTGAGATAAGTGTGCCCCTTGAAGTGGGGATGTCATCAGCATTGGTGTGCATGTATTGTGGATGGTCTACATGCAATGGTGGTTGTGTTGGTAGCTGGTGTGTGACGTGGTAAGTTGTGAAGGATATCACAAACATTGGTGGAGATACTCAATTGCTCCTTTGTAGGTCAGTTGATAGTACATTGTGGATTGTACTCAGGGGTGCACTGAACAGAATGCACAACTGAGGAAGGCTTGTTCTCAGTGTTGGCATATGTGGATGGACTGAGATTGATGATGGCTGCATTGAGAGCTGATGTGTGATGTGGCGAGATGCAGTGGATGTTGCCAACATAAGTGGTGGAGTGTGCTGAACCAAATGCACAGGTGTTTGGGTGCAAATGATAGGGAAAGCAGTTGTTGCCTATGTGAATGCACGGGCCATGTTAAGAACTAGATCTTAGCGGAGGCAAAGTGAGGGTTGGGACTCAATATAGAGTCGACCGAGGTTCGGAGTCGGGGGGCCGAGGGGGGCCGAGGCTCGGCGAACGGGTCGAGTGGGACTTGGCTTCAGCTTATGTGCTGCGCCAGCTCAGAGTCCTGTCCCGTATTTCGGACGAGGCCCGAGGTCACCCGAAGTTTGGGCGTGACCTTAACGAGGGGAACGAAGGAGCATAGAGATTAAGCAAGGTGTATTGGGGTATCTTAGTTGATATCAGAACTGACTATCATGTACATGAACGAATGGCTTATATACGGGGGGGTTCAGGGATCAGAGACCGGATGACCGAGGTCAGGGTCGTAAGCTATGCAAAAGGAGATCAAACGAGTGGGACGGATATGAAACGTGTTTGAGGTGAATGGGGACTCGGGCCCGAGGGGCTGGGGGCTTCGGTTCGGCGGTGGGGTCTTGACAGGCCACCACTCTGTCATGTTGCCAGTATGGTAAGATGATGAGACTCTTAATCTATTAAGAGTCTCAGGGGATTTAGTTCTTATATACAGTGACTCACAAAACTGAGTCAATGTTTGATGCTTTTAGACTATTCATTGAATAGCTTTGAATGTAAAACATATACAAAAAAAGTGTTGGTGCATCAAGAAAGAATTTGATCATGGCTATGCAACCATTAGAAAATTATGTAATTCCAATTAGGGGTGATGAAGATATGGGCAATTTAAATCAAGGGCCCATCGACTCAGTTTTGTGAGAGGGTATCAGAACAATCAGAATATGATGCTCCATTTATTATATAACATGCAACCCTTGATAGATGGTTACTATGGTAACCTTATCTTTCATGACAACTCAAATTAAGGTATTTAATCCCCTCCAACATGTCCAGAATGTCACTACACTCCAATGCACCCCACTTCCTCTGCTCAAAAAGAAAACATCCTCTCCTTGGCCTCTCATGGTCATTCCACTTGCACTATTGCCTCAGGACTTGGGCTCAGCCAGTCTACAGTATCCAGGACTCTCAGAACTCTCCATTTCAACCAGCCCTGCTCCTCTGGTGGTTGTCCCCCCCTCTAGAGATCAACATACTAATTTTTCAACAGGACAATGACCCAAAGCACAAGTCAAAGAAGGCAAAGAACTGGATGGAAAACAACAATATCAGTCTCCTTGACTGACCTGCACAGTCTCCAGACCAGAATCCTATTGAGTACCTCTGGGATCATGCAAAAAAAAACAGGCTTAAGGAGTATCCAACACCACCCAAGGGAGTTTGGCAAATATTGGGAGAGAGTAGAGGAGGTATGGAATAACATATCACCAGAGGTGTGTCAGAATTTCATAGAGAGTATGCCTAGAAGACTTGAGGCAGTAATTAAGGCTAAGAGGGGCAATACCAAGTACTAGAATTGCAACTCACAATTTCTCTGGTACCCTCTCACAAAACTGAGTCAATGGGCCCTTGATTTGAATTGCCCATATCTTCATCACCCCTGATTGGAATTACATAATTTCTTAATGGTTACATAGCCCTGATCGGATTCTTTCTTTGATACACCAACACTTTTTTCATATATGTTTTACATTCAAAGCTATTCCATGAATAGTCCAAAAGCACCAAACATTGACTCAGTTTTGTGAGTCACTGTATGTTAGGAACCAGCCATTGAAACTCATCTGATTATAGCCTCCTTATCTCTTAAAAAAATCCAAAGATGAAAGTCTAAGGGCTCCCACTACTATTGAGGCTACTGTATACAACTGTCCAGCACCCAATGTTAGAGTAATGCTGGTATGTGCTGTTGAGAGCTGCACTGCAACATTTTCAAATCACCAGTGGATGTGTCTTGCCTAGTCCACACACCCCTTTCTTTTTTGTTCTGAAGGCAATGGGTCCCAGGAAAATGAATTTGTGCACAGTATAAGACAAAGCTTGAGGTAGCTAGTGATTAAACTCCTCAATGTGTGTCAAACATTATATATTTGGAAACACTATCTAGTGATTAAACTACAGAATTTTCAGCTAAGTACATATATTTTACATTGGGCTCACCTCCTCAATGTGTGTCAAACACTGAGGAGAAGGAGTACGTGGGGTGTTTCACCGCATATATACTCCTCGCGGCCCATATCACTATTCCCACGACACCCTGTGACAAACACTTTAGCGCTCAGATTGTCGGGCGGCCAAACTACCGGCTCCGACCCAAATTCTGGGACGGCTCGCGTAGACTCGACGCGGAAGCAAATAATGAAGGGGCCGCGTCGAGTAGTAGCACAAAGAATAAAAGTACAGACCTGAAAAAAGCACTAGAAATATAGAAAAAATTCTGAAAAATATGCTATATGATTTTAGTTCCTTTTTATCGAAAAAAAATGAAGGAAATGTGATCTTAATATATTTGGCTTGCCATGAAGGTGTGCTTTATGTATGCACCCAACATGTTCATCCACTATTCCTATCCTTTTTGTCCTCTAATGCTATATAAGTAGACAGTATATACCTCTATCATCTCAGTTGGTTATATCCAGACTGAGGTGAGTAACTCTCTTTTTTATGATGTACTAGACATAAAGTAATGAACATAAGGATAGCTTTTATGCTACAGGTATACAATTACTATAGTCAGTCAGTTATATCCAGACTCAGAGTTTGTTATTATTGTTCATCATGTACATATATCCACACCCCAAGGTATCTATATGGGCACTTAAGTGTTAGATATGAAGAGGAGGACATATATGCAAGTATAGCTAAGTCAATCTCATTCACTTGTTTTAATTATTTGGTTATAATTAGTTGAATGTCTAATGGAGTTGTGGACATGTACAGGTAGATGGTGAGTCTTTTATTAGGTAGTTATTATTAGTTACTGGCCAGGGATAGCCTTAGCTATACAGAAGCCAGGCTAGCTATGGATGAGCCCCTTGGTGATTTGTATCACTGAGCTGATAGTTTTATCTATGGTTCTCAAAACCTTTTATCTTCTTATTGACAACTTCAATACCCAAATTAATTAACACCCAACTAGAGGCAGCCCTATGCAATGTCACTATCCCTATAAGGCCCTTCAAACCTGATGAGGGCCAGATGATGGACTGGATGCTTGGTTTGCCTCTGATCTTGGATCCAGATATCATCACTCTGTCACAATTGTAATTTGGAACATTTCACTGTTTTAACCCCAAAGCACATTTCCTGAATGACTCTGAAGAACTCTTTTGGAAACCCAAATCACCTTCACCTCAATCCTTTGGATACATTTGATCCAGTCACTCAACATAGTCTATGAATCACTCCATTTGGTGTTTAGTGAAACAATCAATAACCAGGTCCAATCATAATCTTTTCTAGAAAAGAAGCACCCTGACTATCCCCATCACTATCTTTTCCAAATGAACTCATTGATCAAGTCATTTCTATTCTATTGAAGCTTGCAATGACATCCCATATCATTAGACTCCATGATATGAATGTTCTAGACTCTCAGGATCACCCTCTGAAGGATTTTCACATGGTTATCCCTACCCAAAGAGCCATGTGATTCAGAAACATGTTTCAAGAGTCATTGTTGGTCTGTTAATCTTTTTTCTCATTCACCATTTTCTTATCTCCCTTGTTCTTTGATTTCTATAGCCTTTAATGAGTATACATGTATCTTACCTACTTTCTGACCCTCATGGACTCTCTCCCATTTGCTCTTCCTCCCAAACCATTCGCTAGATAGGTAGAGCATTCACATGTATATTCTCTAGTTCAATTATTGTACATCTACATGTTTGCTCTACTCAAACTTGCCAACCTGTCATAAACCACCTTGAATAACAACTTCTCAACAACCACAACTTTGAGTGAGTACTCTAACTTTGTTCATATTAGTTTAAACACACTTTGAAAGAATGTGAGATCATTGGCTGTGGTTGAAATGGACTGCAAAGTTCATTTGATCCATGAAATAGAATCCCTTCAGAATATCTATCTCTTTGGAACTATGCATTCATTCACAAACATTGCAAAGGCCATTTGCTTTTACTGTAGGACTGTAGGACTTCTATTTACTTTTGAATATCATTCCATTACTATTAGAAGCATTCCAATTGATACTACTAACCCTACATTCATCTACACCTCATATCATTGATAATTGAATTCTGACACACTCACACATAAATCTCAGACCTGGAGATCCATCCTTCAGATATGTGTCAGAATTCAATTATCATGGATAAATGCTATAGATGAATATAGTGTTAATGCTCAAAAATGTTTCAATACTAATAGAATGATATTCGAAAGCGAATAGAAATCCTACAGTAAAAGCAAATGGCTTCCAGAATTTCTGCGAAGAGGTGCATAGTTCCGAAGAGATAGATATTCTGAAAGGATCCTATCTCATAGATTGAATGAACCTTCCAGTCCATGTTGATCACAGCCAATGGTTTCACATTCTTTTGAAGTGTATTTAAACCAATATAGATAAGTTTTAGAGTACATACTTAGATGTGAAGTTGCTGTTCAAGGTAGTTCATAATGAGTTGGCAAGTTGGAGTAGAACAATCAAGTAGATGTACAATAATTGAACTAAGGAATATACATGCGAATGTGCTAGTTTTTATACCACACGGTCCAGAAGAGAGAGTGAATGGAAAAGAGTCCGTGAGGATCGGAAAGTAGCTAAGGTACATGTATACTAATTAAAGGCCATATAAAAACATAAAACAGGAGAGGTAGGAAAATGGTGAATGAAGAAAAGATTAATGAACTAGAAATAAATCCTGAAACTTGTTTCCGAATCGCGTGACCCTTTGGATAGGAATAGCCGTGTACATATACTTTGGTGGGTGAGCCTGAGGGTCTAGAACACTCATATCATAAAGCCAAATGATATAGGATGTCATCGCAAGCTTCCATAGAAATAGAAACACCTTGATCAAATTAACTCATTGAAAAAGATGGGGATAGCGATGGGGATAGTTAGGTTGCTTCTTTTGCAAGGAAGTTTTTTGGATTGAACCTAATTGTTGATTGTTTCACTATTTCTTATTGAATGATGAAGGAAGCCTGATGTTCAATGATGGGAGCTTGAATATCTTATTTCGTGATAATGCGAATGAAGGATTCGGACTCATTTGGAGGCTTCGGAAGGAGTGATTTGGTAGTGTAATCCCCAGATTGCAATCGTGACAATATGCTGAAATTCAGGCTTTGGAACTTAGAGGCAACAAAGAGTTTGAAGCATGGGTTGGAACTTGGCTGTCCACTAATGACATTGAACCAGACCTTTAGAAGTGTTGGCCTGTGATTTTATCCCACTGCTACTATTCTTTTTCTTTCCTTTTCTTCCTTTTCTTTCTCTTGTCTTGCTCCATAGGCCCCTAAATAAGTGTGTTATATGAGCAGAAAAGTCATGGTTAGGACTTGTCTTTGTCAATTTATTGATAAGTCCCAAGATTATTTGTTATGTGACATTGTTAAGTGTCTGTTATACACTTTTGTCACGATCACAATATGGACACCTCATCTATATCTTTGTCCTTCCGAATGGATCTTCCGAATTCCGAATCACCCTTGCATCAATGCTTCACATACATTTGATCCAGTCACCCAATCCAGTTCAGGAATCACTCCATGAAGTGTTTAGTGAAACGATCAATGATCAGGTCCGATCATAATCTTTTCTGGAAAAGAAGCACCCTGACTATCCCCATCTTTTCCAATGAACTCATTGATTGAGTTATTTCTATTGGGTGGAAGCTTGCGAGGACATTCCATATCATCATGTTCTATGATATGAATGTTCTAGACCCTCAGGATGACCCTCTGAAGGATTTAGGAATGGTTAGCTCTACCCGAAGAGCCATGCGATTTGGAAACATGTTTCAAGAGTTATTGTGGGTCCGTTAATCTTTTTCTTCATTCACAATTTTCCTACCACCCTTGTTCTTTGTTTCCTATGGCCTTTAATTAGTATACATGTACCTTGGCCATTTTCTAACCATCACGGACTCATTCCCATTTGCTATTTCTTCCGAATGGTTCAGTATATAACTAGCACATTCGCATGTACATTCTCTAGTTCAATTATCGTATGTCAACTTGATTCTTCTACTCACACTTGTCAACTCATCTCCAACTTACCTTCAACAACAACTTCATATTTTTTGAGTAAGCACTCCAATTCCACTTCTATTAGTTGAATCCACTTCAAGGAATGTAAGATCATTGACTGTGATCGACATGAACTGCAAGGTTCATTCGATCCACGAGATAGAATCCTTTCGGAACCTCTGTCTCTTTGGAACTATGCATTTCATTCGCAGACGTTCCGAAAGTCATTTGCTTTTACTGTAGGATTTCTATTCACTTTCCAAACTCATTTGGTTATCATTAGGAATATTTCCGAATACTTTTACTAACACAATATTCACCCACAACATTCACTGCTATTATTTGGATTCTGACAACTTTCCTCTGCCAACGAGAAGTGTTCTGTTTGTTATTGAATATTCAAACCCTCACTGACATAATCACAGGGTCACATCGAAACCAAAAGAAGAAAAACATCTCTTTTATATGCACCACACAGAGCTCACTTCAAGGCCAAAAACCTTAGAGATACTCTTCTATTTTATTGTTAGATCAAGAAAAACAAACAACCATGAAGCCATGTATTGTGATACTAAACAGATTAAATTCAGTCTTTGCAGTAAAAGACTGAAGTGTCAAAAACTGAAATATGAACTGTATATACTCATAGTCTAAGTTCTTACACCCATGACACAGCGGTATTGAACATAAGATGGGGTATGTTATACCTGAGGAAATTGTCATGATCATGACTTGTGTCCTACTCCACCTTCCAAACCATCTGAACAACCTTCTTCCGAATCGATTCTTCGGAACCCGAAACATCGACAAATTCGTCACACATGAACCATTCAACATTCCATCACCCTTAACACCTTGAATCATCCTAGCAACATCACAAGGACTCAACCAAGAGATCAGGTTCTGTTATTAGCCTTTCCTCAGAAAAGAAGCATCTACACTATCCCCATCACTATCCCCATCTATTTCTAGGAACTCAATATCAGGGTCGATTCTATGCTTCTAAAAGCTTATGGTGACAAGACATACAATTCAATATGTTGATGCATTCATTTCTGACACTCAGGGTTGTTGTTTAAGGAAGTGAAACAAGGGTTCGTCTATCCAAAATGACATATGATTCAGAAACATGTTTCAGGACTTATTTCTAGTTCGTTAAATCTTTTTCTTATTCACAATTTTCACCCAACCCTTGTTCTCTATTTTCTATGGTCATTAACTAGCATACATGTACCTCAGCTATTTTCCAATCCCCAACAGACTACTCCCCATTTGCTCTTGCCTCTGAACGTCCCAGTATATAAGTAACACATTTGCATGTATGCTCTCTAGTTCAATTATTGCATGTCTACTTGATTGATCTATTTGGCCTAACAATTCGTCATGAACAATCTTGAAGAACAACTTCACTTCGAAGTAAGTCCTATAAAACTTATCAATTTGGGTTTGATTACACTTCGAAAGAATGTGATCTCATTGGCTGTGATCGGCATGAACTAAAAGGTTCATCCGATCCATGGGATAGAATCCTTTTGGAATATCTATCTCTTCGGAACTATGCACCTCTTCGCAAACATTCCAAAAGCCCTTCACTTTTACTGTAGAATTACCATTCACTTTTGAATACCATTCTATTCATATGGAAACATTTTCAAATGTTCTTACTAACAATACATTCATCTATAACATTTATCTTTGATAATTGAATTCTGACAGTATAATTGAACTAACAACTACAGATAAAAGCACCCTACCCATTCTACAATGTCTAGCTTACAGGAAGAACAGAACGTCGTCCGAAGGACCCGCTCCATAGATAGATATAGGGTTAGTAGTATCATTCAGAAATGTTTCTAATAGAAATAGAATGATATTTGAAAGTGAATAGAAATCCTACAGTAAAAGCCAATGGCTTTTGGAATGCTTGCAAATGAATGCATAGTTCTGAAGAGATAGATATTCCAAAGGGATTCTATCTCATGGATGGAATGAACTTTGCAGTCCATGTTGACCACAGCCAATAATCTCACATTCTTTCAAAGTGTGTTTAAACTAATATGAGTAAAGTTAGAGTACTCACTCAAAGGTGAGATTGGTGAGAAGTTGTTGTTCAAGGTAGTTCATGACAAGTTGACAAGTTTGAGTAGAACAATCAAGTAAATGTACAATAATTGAACTAGGGAATATACATGCAAACGCTCTACTTATTGTCAGAATTCAATTATCAAAGAGAAGAGTTATAGATGAGTGTATGGTTAGTAGTTGTAATTGGAAATGTTTCTAATCGATATAAAATGTTATTCAAAAGTAAATAGAAGTCCTACAGTAAAAGCGAATGACCTTCAGAATGTCTGTGAACAAATGCATAGTTCCAAAGAAATAGAGATTCTGGAGGGATTCTATCTCGTGGATCGAATGAACTTTGTAGTCCATGTCAATCACAGCAAATGTTCTCACATTCTCTTGAAGTGTGTCTAGACTAATATGAATGAAGTTAGAGTACTCACTCAAATGTGAGGTTAGTGAAAGGTGGTTGTTCAAGGTAGTTCACAGTGAGTTGGCAAGTTTGAGTAGAACAATCAAGTAGACGTACAATAATTGAACTAGGGAATATACATGCGAATGCTCTACCTATATACTGAAGGATTCAGGAGGGAGAGCAAATGGGAAGAGTCCATGAGGGTCAGAAAATAGTTAAGGTACAAGTATACTATGTAAAGGCCATACATATCAAAGAACAAGGGAGGTAGGAAAATTGTGAATAGGAAGAAAGATTAACAGACTACCAATAACTCTGGAAACATGTTTCCGAATTGTATGGCTCTTTGGGTAGGGATAACTGAGTATAAATCCTTCAGAGGGTGATCCTGAGAGTCTAGAACATTCATATCATGGAGTCTAATGATATGAGATGTCATAGCAAGCTTTGATAGAATAGAAATGACTCAATTAATGAGTTCATTGGAAAAGATGGAGATAGTGATGGGGATAGTCAGGGTGCTTCTTTTCTAGAAAGGATTATGATTGGACCTAATTATTGATTATTTCACTAAACACCCAATGAAGTGATTAATAGACCGTGTTGGGAGACTGAATCAATGTGTGCAAAGGATTTGGTTGGAGGTGGTTCAGATTCTGAAGAGGAACTTTTGGATGTGAGTGTTCAGAAGAGGACTTATGGTAAGCAGGTTCTAATCTCAATCATGACACTTATATACCAAACAGTTTGGAAGGGAAGACAAATGGGAAGGAGTCTGTGAGGGTCAGAAAGCAGGTAAGGTACATGTATACTTAATGAGATAGGAAAATTGTGAATAGGAAAAGATATTAATGAACTACAAATAGGTCCTGAAATATGTTTCTGAATCACATGGCTCTTTGGGCAATGACAATTGCTACCAAATCCTTTGGAGGGTGATCCTGCATGTCAGGGGCCAATAGGCAACATAGGTGAATGACATGTGATTCTCATAGGAAGCATTTGAAGTGTTGAATTGGTTCAGCAATTGAGTTCCTTGGAGTTCCTTGGAAAGATGGTGATAGTGATGGGGATAGTTAGGGTGGTATGCATTCAGATGGATTATGATGAAACTCAATCAATGATTTCTCAACTGCATATTTCTGAGATGAATTGGAAATGCAATGGGGAAGTATCTTTGAGGATGGCCATGTGTGTGGATGCTATTCTGAATACTGCCCTTATGTGTCAAAAGGCTCATTTGGAAACCTAGGTGCACATGTCCTATAGAGCTGACATCTGATCATGACAGGCTGAAATAGAATTTAGGTTCTTTACAGGTTGCTCTTGACCACCATCATCTCTGCATGATAAAAAAAAGTTGCCAGGTTGTTTGATATCCCCTGAATGGAAGAGGGCAGCGAGGATCAGCACTGCATGGTGCAACAAATGGAAGAGATGAAACACCAATGGGAGGTGTGTGAAGAAAGATGGAAGCACAAGGCCAAGGAGAAGGTGAAGCATGAAGAAGAGAGGCAGAAGGTGGAGCAAGCGGAGAAGGAGTGGCTGGAGAAGGAGGAGGCAGACCGGGTAGCCTGGAAATGGGCAGAACAAGAAAAGGTGGATTGGGAGGTCCAGAAGTGGGCTGAAAAAGAGAAGGTGGATGAGGAGGCTTGGGAGCAGGAGGCAGAGGACAAGAGGAAGGAGGAAGCCAAGCAGAAGCTGGTGGAGAAGTGGATGCAGGATCAGGCATGACATGCAGAGCAAATCCAGAGGCCAAATGCTGATATGGCAGTTTATCAGCAGGAGCTCTTGGCGGTATTGTGGTTACTCCAGGGAGGCAACCTTCCAATCCCAGGTGGAAGCAAGGAGCCAGAGCCAGCTCTGCCATTGCTGGTGAGTGTCAGATCTGTATTCCATGCCTGGGTGCTGATCAAAGGACTGTGATTAGTCAGCACCAGTTATCACCATCCTGTGTCAGGAATGCCAGTCCCAAAAGCTTAAGTGCATCGTCTGGAGCAGGCAGAAAGTGTGCTTATATTTCCAAGAGAAAAAGGTGGCATGTGAGCTCTCTGAATGGAAGGTCAGGAGTAAGAAGAGGTCCAACAATGTGATTGTGGACAGTGACAACTCAGGACTGGGAAAGTGAGTGTATACAGAAGGGACAGTGCCTGGGGCTGGAGGAGTGTTTGTCTCCCTCACAGGAGGCCTGTCATTAAGGCTGGATCCTGAACAGCCAGACCTGACAAGAATGCTGGAGGGGATTCTCCAGGCTCAGACATGGGTCCTGGATGTGTGTGTCCAGTTGCAGGCCCAGGTCACAGTGGCTCTGGAGGGGTCAGTCAGAGTAATTGAATGATGGGAGGGCCATGGGGCCAAGCCAATGCCTCGGAGTGATCCAGAGGTCCAGTTTAGAGGATGGAGTCTAGGGGCCGGAGCTTATCCTGGGACCCAGGAGCCACATGTGGCAGAGACAGGGGGTGGCAGCAGGAAAGGAAAGGGGAAGGAGAAGGAGTGTGAGAAGGAAAGGAATAATAACTTGTAATTTTATTGTTAAATATTAAAGTGGATTCTCGGATAGAAACTTGGGATGGAAGTAAAGAGTGATCAGAAAGGGGACTTGTACATAAGGGAGAGAAATGTTAAGTTGTTTTTGGAAATGTGATCGCTAACTACAGAAATTGACCATGTAAAGAGAGTGAAAAATAGAAAGTTTTCAGAGAGTCCAGGGGCTGGGTTTTGAGGGATACGTGATGTGAAAGTCAGTGAGAATTTCCAGGGTGTTGCCAAGTTTAGAGGCAAGGATCCATAATGTTTCTTCATTGGTTCCTTCATATCTGGCCCCATCGTACCAAGTAGAGGATGTTGCAGTGCCTACATCTTTTATCTAGCTTGGAGTCTAGGATTTTGGATATCTTATACTCTGGTTCACCATCAGTAATGTGTCACGATCACAATTTGGGCATTACATTCACATCGCCCTCGTTCTGAACAAATCCTTCTGAAGAATCTCGTCCGAAGTCCAAAACAACATGCCCACATTCCCATCAATTTTATCCAACAACTCTTTTATCTATCATTTTGACTCAAACACTCCATCTAGTAAAACACTCCCTGTGAAACAATCATTGGTCAGGTCCAATCATATTCTTTTTTTAGAAAAGAAGCACCCTGACTATCCCCATCACTATCCCCATCTTTCACCACAAAATTATGGATTGAGTTATTCATATTCATTCAGAGGTTGCGATGACATGCCATATCATCAGACCTGGTGATATGAACATTCTAGACTCTCATAATGACTCTCTGAAAGATTTAGGCATGGCTATCTCTATGTCACGATCACAATATGGACACCTCACATCCATCATTGTCCTTCCGAACCAATCCTTCCGAATGG
>QMFG01002148.1:0-23724 GCA_003314545.1 Ramaria sp. MG151 | reverse complement strand
GGGATAGTCCAGGTGCTTCTCTTCCAGAAAAGATTATGATCAGACCTGGTTATTGATCGTTTCACTAAACACTTCACAGAGTGATTCCTGAACTAGTTTGGGTGACCGGATCAAACATGTGGGAATAATTAGTTGCAAGTGGTTCAAAAGTCTGAAGGGGGTCTTCAGAGATGATCGGAGAGCCATACTTCGGTGCGGTAACAGGGATGTGTTCCAAAACACTATTGTGACAAGACCCAGATCTTGCCCAGGCAGCCCATAACAAGCTCCATAACCTCAAGATGTCCCCTGGGATGGCTGCAGATGAGTATATTGCTCAGTTTGAAATCCTTGCTGGTAGGACAGCCTTCAATGGACCTGCATTTGAGGATGCCTTTACCCATGGCCTTCCAACAACGATCTTAGATAAGATTCATACTCAACCATCTCTCCCAGTGATCTTAAGGCCTGGAAGGAAGCTACCTACCAGATTGATCACAACCACTGTCACCTCATTGAGGTCAAAAAGGCACAGACTTCTCACTCTTCCACTCACTCCACTTCTGCTTGAATCTACAGTACCCAAACAGCCACCAACCCTACTACAGTGACTCACAAAACTGAGTCAATGTTTGGTGCTTTTGGACTATTCATTGAATAGCTTTGAATGTAAAACATATATGAAAAAAGTGTTGGTGCATCAAAGAAAGAATGTGATAAGGGTTATGCAACCATTAAAAAATTATGTAATTCCAATCAGGGGTGATGAAGATATGGCAATTCAAATCAAGGGCCCATTCACTCAGTTTTGTGAGATGATATCAGAACATTCAGAATCTGATGCTCCATCTATTATATAACATGCAACTCTTGATAGATGGTTACCATGGTAACCTGATCTTTTATGAGAACTCAAATTAAGGTATTTAATCCCCTCCAACATGTCCAGGACTTCACTACACTCCAATACACCTTACTTCCTCTGCTCAAAAAGAAAACATCCTCTCCTTGGCCTCTCATGGTCATTCCACTCCCACTATTGCCTCAGGACTTGGGCTCAGCCAGTCAACAGTATCCAGGACTCTCAGAATTCTCCATCCCAACCTGCCCTGCTTGTCTGGAGGTCATCCCCCCAAGCTTTCCTCTAGAGGTCAACATGCTATTTTATCACAAATTGCTACTGACAGAGCTCCTCAGTGCAAGGCATAGACAGCTGAGGTTGGCCTTTGCTTTGAAGCACAGAGAGTGGACTATAGAGGACTGCAAGAGGGTGATTTGGTCAGATGAGACCAAAATCAACAGGTTTGGGTCAGATGGGACACAGTGTGCCTGGAAACAGAAGGGGGAGACATATTGATAAGCCACACTGTCAAATTTGTAAGATCAGGTGACACTGAACAGAGCTGGTTACTCACAGATCTGAAGTCTGCTGGACAAATGTTTCAACGTTCTGTTGAGAAGACATCCAGACCTGAGCGGAGGATGTGTTGGAATGAGAGGATGATAGATATGAACGAACAAAGGTGCAAGTCTTGTAGCATTCTGGACTGGACGAGAGACAAAAATAGTATCGCGATCGCGCTGCAGCCAAATGACGTGATGCCAACGAGTCCGCATGGTGAACATCATCAGTGTCATAAGACTGGGAGCTTGTTTTGTGCTTGCTTGTTCATCTTCAATAGGCATTGAGACACAGAGTAGAGGGAAAGCGCAAGTGGGTGGCAAGTGCTGAGACCTTGGCTCACCACACCCCTTGCTTACAGTGCATAATTTCGGCGATGATGGACATTGGGACTAAATGAGTGATGCTGCAGACCATATTAGCCTTCGAAAACCCTGAGTTGATTTGCGGGCTCACATCTTAGAGGTGCAAATATTTGTGGATGTTGCAACTCATCAGGGGACATGGACACAGGACATCTTAGTGAACGAGTCATGTTTGTTAATGCAGACCTTGCATGGGAATTAACAAATCTGTGCTAATTGGCACAACCTTGTTCGGACCTAAAGTGAGATGGGCTCGGAGCGCACGCTACGCGCTTGTTAGAGCTGCGTGATGTCTGTTTATCGTTTGATAGGATATGCGTAGTGCATGGCCCAAACGATGAGAATAATTCGGCGAGTACAGCTGAAATGGAGTTAATGCTGGACTTAAGGACCGGCGGAGTTGGCTGCGGTATCCGTTCCTTTGTAGCTTGATCGGAACGTGTGTAGCCGGGCTACCTACAGATGTAGTGAGAGAGAATGCACACTAGATCTGGATGGTCTATCGAGTTGGCCACGGTGTCCGTTGCTTTGTGGTCTGATCGGGATACATGTAGCCGGGCTAGAGGTACATGTGAGGTGGAGCGCATGCTGGATTTTGGAGGTAGAATTGGCCAAGGTATTCCTTGCTTTGTGGTCTGATCGGGACACGCGTATTATGAGATGGATCCCATGCTACATTTGTAGGGTTGGCCGAGTTCGGCGATGTCTGGTGTATTCTCTCCAGCTGATGGGCACTGTAATGCATAGTCCCTACTTCTAAAAATGGCATAGCTCTGACCTGGGGCATAGGTACAAGGGGACAATATTCCATTCTTGCATCATCGTGTTTCGATGACGAGGTGCTTCGGATTTGTAACATAACGACCGGTGAATCGACGACCGATTCAATTAACTACCATATAGACACCTTTGGGTCAATCATCTCGAGGAAAAGGTCCCGACCTTGGAATGAATTTGTACTAAACCACCGAGTCATACTGGGGAATAGCCTCCATCAACACATAGGACCAATGTTACCGATGTGGGGATCTTGAGATATGCCTTGATATGTGGGGCGAGATTGATTGGTCGGCGTACACTCCTCCTCCTTTTCTTTTTGGCCTTTCTGTTCGGGACATCAGAGATACATGGACAAACACTGTCACAGATTGGGCGAGTAGGTGGAACCTCGGTAGCTCCCAATATCAGACTAAGCGAAGGATTTCAGCAGAATCGATTTTCACGTCTTCCTTTCTTGTCTTGGTCAGCCTTCAATAGCCAGATAAAGAACGGGAAAGAATCATAGATCTCCCGAGGACCTATAGCGAGCGATTACCTGCGATGATGGAACCATACAAAAACCATCTGGGGCGGTACATCACATTCTGTTCAACTTCCGCTTTCTCTCCATAGACCGAGTACCGGGGCTGAGCGTTTAACCCACATGAGACGTTACCACAACGATCATCTATCTATTTCCTGTAGTCACTGGCATATGTTAAAGCCATTTTAGACAACCGAAGTGATGCGAATGACGAAAGTGTCCTCGGGTCACCACGAGCCCACGGATGCCCACAGGCCGATTAGTAATGGGTGAAGTTCGACGCTTTTATTATCGTGAGAAACGCGGATACCGTTGCGACGATCCTACTCAGCTCAGTTGACACCGGATCACCAGCAAATTAATTTTGATAAAAATGACCCAAACACGTCCATATTGTGGTGAGATCGCTTGCCTAGTCGGCTCGGTTTTGCAATCTTTAGACTACAATTTCATTGATCTTCTGCGCATCAATAGCCACCGAACATCATAAGCTTGATGCCACCGATGAAATCATAGAGGAACTATCTGCTGAGCTCGCATCAGCTCCTTATCATATGTTTCCGCTGCACAGGCCGACTCGCAATGTCGCTCAGATACATGGAAGATGTGATTAACTCAGTAAGAGCACTTCCCGCCACAACTCCCGTCGTCCGCCACAGTGCTGTAGTCATCGGGACGTATATCTTCAAAACAATCTCAAAATCAAGGATAGGATCTCCTAGAGCAATGGTCCCTCTGACAAGTTCGAGCACCGCGCGGAAGGCCAGAATGAATGATGTCGGCTTCATACAGAGGCTTTTTGTTATAGGGAACATCGACGAGCGATATAATTGTACCCTGGTGCCGTTTATATCCCACATTCCATGGTTCACATTTTCATTACTCACAATTGAAGGTTGTTCGGTTCCCACTTTTTCTAACAGTGTCGTCTCACTAACAAGAACAATGTTTAAATGTTTGCGCAAGGAACAGCTGAGGGTGGACACTGGGGTCAACTGGAGATATTACTAATCAGCCCATGGACATATGTGGGCTCGGGGTAACCTGAGGACACTTTCGTCACTCGTATCCCTCGGGAACAGTGTTGGAGTTTGAGGTCAGGTATGGTTGTCATATTGAAAAGTTGGATTCTAAAATTACTTTATGAATGAAGGTCACTACAGGAAATTGATAGATGAAGAAATCGTTGTGATAACGGGAAGCATTCTTTTAAACACTCAGCCAGTACTCGGTCTATGGAGGGAAAGAGGAGTTTGATTGGAATTCAATGCTACCTCCCCGGATGGTTTTTGTATGGTTTATATCAGATTGAGGTAATCACTCGTTATTGTTTCTCGGATGATTTATGATCCGTCCCTTTCGCTATGTGGCAATTGAAGGCTGACCAAGACAAGAAAGGAAGACGTGGAAACCGATTTCTACCGAACTCCTTCACGTATTATGATACCGGGAGCCACCTATGTCTCACCTACTGGCCAGATCTGTGACAACATTTGTCTTTATCAGTCGGCGTCTTCTTTTTTTTTTTTTGCTTTCCAATTTCTGGATTGGTGTAATCATGGACGATGAACTAATAGTTAATTACCGTATGCACGAGGTATTCCTTTTCCTGTGAGTTATTTGAATACACCAGCATTCTGATGTCCCCAAACAGGAAAGGAGGAGTGTACGCCGACCAATCAATTCCACCCCACGTCTCAAGGGATCTCTCAATATCTCATCATGGATCACATCTGTCTTACGTGTTAATGGAAGCTATTCACCTGCATGACTAGGTGGTTAGTACATATCTATTCCAAGGTCAGGACTTTTTCTCGAGATAATTGACCCAACGGTATCTAACATTCTAATATATTTAATCAGTCGTTGATTTACCAGTCCTTATGTTCCAAATATGAAGCACCTCGTCATGGAAGCGCGATGCAGAAATGAAATAAAGCATATTTAACGGGTGTCCCCTTGTACCCACACCCTAGGTCCGAAGTATGTCGTTACATCACGATGTCCATCGGCTGGAGACAATACAGCAGACATCGCCGAACTCGGCCAACCATACGAATGCAGCATACGTTTCCATCTCACCTGGAACTACACATGTCCTCATCAGGCTCCAAAGCAACGGACACTGTGGCTAACCCGACCAACCATCCAAATCCAGCGTGCGTTCCTCTTCACCTGTACCTGTAGCCTACTGCAACGTGTCCCGATCAGACCACAAAGCAACGGACACCGTGACCAACTCGACAGACCATCCAATCCAGTGTGAATTCTCTCACACTATACCTGTAGGTAGCCTGGCTACACACATCCGGATCAGGATACAAAGCAATGGATACCGCAGCCAACTCCGCCGGTCCTCCAAGTCCAGCGTTCACTCCATCTCAGCTGTCCTCGCCGAATTTCTGTCATCGTTCTGGCCATGCACTACGCATATCCTATCAAGCGACAAACAGACATCACACAGCTCTAACAAACTATCAGCGTGCGCTACGAGCCCAACTCACTTTAGGCTGTCCATATCCGAACAAGGTTGTTCAAATTAGCACAGATTAGTTAATTTCCATGCAATGTCTATGTCAACAAACATGACTCGGCCACCGAAATGTCCTGTGTCCATGTCTCCTGATGAGTTGCAAAATCCACAAATATTTGCACCTGTAAGATGTGAGCCCGCAAAGCAACCCAGGGTTCTCGAAGGCTAATGTGGCCGGCAGCATCACCCTTTTAGCCCCAATTTCCATCATCGCCAAAACTATGCACTGTAAGCAAGGGGTGTGCCGAGCCAAGCTCTGAGCACTTCCCGCCCACTTGCGCTTTCCCCTCACTACTCCGTATCTCAATGCCTATTGAAGGCGAAACTGCTATTCCCAGTGACAAGCAAGCACAAAACAAGGTCCCATTCTTATGCCACAACACCTTCACCCCCCATCCATTTTCCCATTCTGATAGAGGCGTTTGTTCGGACGAGGTCTTGGCTCGCATTGTTCCATCATCTCTGGCAATCGAAGCTTGGCAATTCCCATAGTCACGACGACAAGAAGGAAGTGCCACTGATGATGTTCACCAAGCGGACTCGTTGGCATCACGTCATTTGGATGCAGCGCGATGGCGATAATATCTTTGTCGCTCTTCCATTGCATAATTCTATAAGACTTGCACTTTCTGTTCATCCGTAGTCATCATCCATTCATTCCAACGCATCATCCGCCCAGCACTCCAGATGTCTTCTCAACAGAACATCGAAACATTTATCCAGCAGGTGTCAGATTCGTGAGTAACCAGCCCTGTTCGACGTTAATGACTCTTACAAGTTGGGTAGTGTAGCTGGACAATATGTCTCTACTTCCGCCTTCGGTGAGGCGAACAGTTTTACATAGAACCTTTTCATCTCATTGCTTCAAATAGCCCTCATTGTGTATGATATGCTTCTGACGCTTGACCTCGAAGTCAAACATATTTGGAGCAGAAGATTCAAACTAGGAACAATCTTATACCTCCTAGCACGGTATCCTGTCACTTTGGTCTTATTACATCCATTTCCCCAACTTCCTTCAACTCTGACGGTGAGAGGTTATAGCTTACTGAATGACCAGCGCTCACATAGCCATCTAGTAAGCACTCATGATGCTTAACACAGTGTCTAATGCCAAAACAGTGCATGCAATGACTGGGAACACTTCGCTGATATTATTGGTTTTTTACCACCCTTGGGGATACAAGGTGGTGTCGTCTTCAATCACTGAATAATATACTCATTTGTTTACCTTTCCAGGGCTTTTGATGGCCCGTGCATATGCCGTATCCCCTAACAAGAAAACGGTTAGCTTCGTGCTTGGTCTTGTCTTTAGTGGCTCTGTCACGTGCAATTTGGTATCTCACTGCTTATTCTCACATGTCTCGCCGTGACCTCTATGGTGATTCATAGTATTTTGCAATCAATCATAGTTGCACCACAACTATTACGGAGGAAAACAACCTGCTATTGTGAGTCCTGATGAACGTTTCTTGATAACGTGTTTACTGACATTGTTTTCAGGGGTGAAACATCTCCTGTTTCGCTATAAGTAGACTACTCATGTGATTTCTAGCGAGTTTCATTGATGCTCTATTACTCATCGTTCTCGACACGGTAGTCGTTGCGGTGACACTTTCTAATACCATGGGAACTATGAGGCAGCTAAGAGAGTTCCGAGCAGTCGAGTCAAAGTCATTAACTCAGGTTCTGGCTGAACAAGGCACTCAATTCTATTTTTATCGTTTATTGGGTGATAATAATTATGCTGTCATGCGATTTGGGTATATGCGTCGCAATCGTTGTTCTTCAAAGCAATGTATTTTGTCAGATTTGTCCTCACAATAACATTAACATCTATTATCGTAACCAAGGTATTACTAATTTTCTTCTTTGTAGGAATTGCTGATGAAGTGCTTATCACAGGTCTTACGAGTGAATACATTGTCAGCGATTTCTTGACAATTCAGCTGATTTATTCCCAATAGCCTACCATTTCTGGGGTTCTTATACCCATTCAAAACAGGTCAGAGACGTATATCACAAACATTAGGCCACTTGACTGACACTGCATGTAGCCTGTCCGCTATCATCATCTGTCGCATGCATTTGGACCTTCTAGAGAAGAATGCACATCCCAACGGCAGCACCTACTCATCTCCTCAACACATAGGAAGTTTCCATGCAGCTACGCGACGGATTCACAACGCTGTCATGGATAAATTTGGTGACCGGAGCGTCTCCGAGACTCTCGACCCTGGGATCTTACCGTTGGACGACATTCAGCTCCAGGAGCGACTTTCCTCTCACACCGACCGCATCAACTTCGATGAATTTCCTTGGGTGAGAAGGAGTTTGGAAGATCTGGAGAGTACCGAACTTGGGTAAGCAAGTTTTCGTTCTGATTTTGATCGAGGGTCTGTTGGATTCAGATGAGCTGATATTGACTACAGGTCCGGTTGAAGAAGCTTGGAGAAATTTGAAATATATATTGGGGTACTCACCTTGTCATTTGATGTAGATGCGGAGTGGGATTAATTTAATGTGAAATTTGCGGCTAAGCTGTGTATAAAAGTAGCACATGGAATAGTAGTCATAGGTAAAAGAGTTACAGCAAAGTTGTAGCTCTATCTATCATCCATACTCCTTTCAAGCATCCATCCTGTTTGTCCATTTTACCATAAAGCTGAGTGATTATCCCAACCAATATACCAGGGCAGTCTGGGGGAATTAGAGGGAGATACTTGTTGCAGTAGTAATTCTGCATTCTGTTTCCACACCCCATAATAGGACCACCCTCCAAAGGATTTGCACATGGATATCCCTATGCAAAGAGCCATGTGATTCACAAATATGTGTAGTTAGTAATGATGAGAAAAAGTTATTAATTAAACATGGAACAAAGGAAAGGTCAGGTGAAAAAGATAACATTACTGGGAAAGGGGAATTATTCCCCACCAGGGAATATGGTTTGGAAGGTGGATGGACATTTAAAATAGTTAATTAATTCACAACAAATGGAATACTCCTTGGAAATATAAAATATTCCAACTATTTTCTGAGATAAAGTGTTTTTCTAGGATATTTGATATTTTCCTAGAGTATTCAGAGTCAGGCCATGCCTGAAATATTAGAAATGTCCTTGTGTCTGGATGTTCTCAGAGATTTAACATTTTCTGGGAATTCCTGGCAAAAGAGTAGATTGTACATATTTTATATTCCACAATCTGGAAAATTCTCTGGAACATGTTTGGGCTACATTACACAACTTCTGGTGCAAAATGTCTGGAATATGCATTGTACATATTTTATATTCCACTATCTGGAAAATTCTCCAGAACATGTTTGGGCTACATTACATAACTTCCTGTGTAAAATGTCTGGAATATGCATTGTACATATTTTATATTCCACTATCTGGAAAATTCTCCAGAACATGTTTGGGCTACATTACATAACTTCTGGTGTAAGATGTCTGGGATATGCATTGCACATATCTTATATTCCACAATCTGGAAAATTCTCTGGAATATGTTTGGGTTACATTACATAACTTCTGGTGTAGAATGTCTGGAGAAGGAACTGAAATAAAGGTTTTAAATCGAGTGTTTTTAGGGAATCAGGGTCTAAGGAACTATTTATCTAAGTTAAACAACTATTTTAGGGAAGTGTGAGACCATATAATCTAGGCCACTGGAGTTAGGATATTGTAAAAACTTCCTTTATTGATAGAAGCTAGATATACCACTACAATTGATTCAACACCAAAAGCAAAATATCAAATAAGAATTAAGGCTAATGTGCTGGCACAGATTTGGCCCAGGCTTACACATTTCCCTAAGAAAAACTCATCAATGAAAGTTCATATGCAAACAAAACATCAGACCCAAAAGAGTTGCATTCAATAGCCCACTGATTGTTTGCCCTACTTGGATTGACAGTTAGTTCATGAGATATTGATTCCATAAAAACACTCAATTTACCACCAGGGTGAAAACATTTATTGTTTCAGTTGCTTCTCCAGACATTTTACACTGGGAGTTATGTAATGTAGCCCAAACATATCCCAAAGAAATTTCCAGATTGTGGAATATAAGATATGTGCAATGCATATCCCAGACATCTTACACCAGAAGTTATGTAATGTAGCCCAAACATGTTCTGGAGAATTTTCCAGATAGTGGAATATAAAATATGTACAATGCATATTCCAGACATTTTACACAGGAAGTTATGTAATGTAGCCCAAACATGTTCTGGAGAATTTTCCAGATAGTGGAATATAAAATATGTACAATGCATATTCCAGACATTTTGCACCAGAAGTTGTGTAATGTAGCCCAAACATGTTCCAGAGAATTTTCCAGATTGTGGAATATAAAATATGTACAATCTACTCTTTTGCCAGGAATTCCCAGAAAATGTTAAATCTCTGAGAACATCCAGACACAAGGACATTTCTAATATTTCAGGCATGGCCTGACTCTGAATACTCTAGGAAATATCAAATATCCTAGAAAAACACTTTATCTCAAAAATAAGTTGGAATATTTGATATTTCTGAGGAGTATTCCATTTTTTGAGAATGAATTAACTATTTTAAATGTCCATCCACTTTCCAAAGCATATTCCCAGGTGGGGAATAATTCCCTTTTCACAGTGTATGTCAGATAAAAGAACAAAAGAAATGTCCACCAATAATATTCCTCTACTTGTCCAATGTCTCCTAAGCAAATTGGATATAGAATGTGTCACTGTGTCATCCAGGAAGGATTGACGAATCAGAGACAACACAGGCTCTGAAGGCTGTTCATGAACCTTTCCATAAATGGTTGACAAGTGGGGTGGAAAATGTTATCCTTCTGAATTCTATGATGAAGAGTAAGTTGGATGGATGGGGGAGGATATTCTGGGCATGGTCCCTTGAATTCTGCTATGTATTCCTCTTTCCCTGCATGATAGTATACCCTTTTATCTCCAAGACATATTAATGGTTCTGAGGAGTCATCAACATATACTGGCTCGCCAATGGCATAAGTGTCATGATGATTGGGATTAGAGAGATGGAGATGAGCAGGATTAGGGTATGTCAGCATGATTGGAAAATGGCATTCAGCTCATCCTTCAATGGGTTGCAATTCAATAGAATATTGGTTATGAGTCAATGAGAAAATCATAGATGATGACATAATGATTGATCAAGTTGATTAGATAACAAGTGATGATAGAAGATGGTGGTGTCAGTGTAGAAGCAAAGTGAGACAATAGCTAAGGTTGAAGAAAATGGCACTGGTGGAGTTGATTTAAAAATAGATATTGCTTGTTGGCTGGCTTGTCAGCACCTTCATAACCACCTCAGAATTAATAAAAAATATAATTAAAATGTTTTTTATAATTTCTGTATTTTATTCAATATTTGTTTGACATTTTTATTGAAGTTTGCTGAATGCCCCAAATAGGCATTAATTTTATAATCTAAGCAGATACATATTGAGATGCGGGGGATGTGCTGATGCAGGTGCAAATTGTCAGTGCTTAAAGATTGCATATGGTAACACAACCTTAGTAGGTAGAGATAAAGCTTCAACTTAACAAAATTGAAGCAACTAGTGAGTTGAATAAATGCTTTGAATTGAAAGCAAACAGCTGGTGACGATTTGCTAGTAGAAAAGCAGTTGCAGAGATATTGGGCAAGAGATTCAGAATATAGGGCACTTGGTGGAGTTTTACTACCTTAATATTTGACAAGATTGTTAAGAGACCCTGGGATTTGTGAAGGGTAGACTTGTTGTCGCATCAGGTTACGTGTCAGTCAGGTGCGAGGTTTGGAAAATGAGGCAGTGATGCATTGGCACATTTGCTTGATATCGTATTGACAGATTGCTTGAAGAAAGATGTTTGTATGTTGAATAGATATGAAAGTGAAGTGTGTCCTTTGACTCAAGGACCATTCAAAATAGTAGCTCGCAAACTAGCTGGACTGTAAACTCAAAGTCAAAGCAGTTACAGTTCATTGTCAAAATATACATCTTTTATAGTACTAAATATAGGGGAAAATGTTTGTCCATGTGAAAAGTCCTATCCCTCATCAACTCCTATTTCTGATATGTGTCATCATTTGTGATGCTCATGTCCGCCCCTTTGACTTGAGGGGGTTTGTTCCGAGTCTCATGTATAGTTATAGGCGGTGCCCCTCGACTCAAAGTTCTTGTGTGTACTCGTGTGTAGTCTTGGCTCATATGTTGGATCTTGTCATGTGCTGGTCTGGAGATAACTATGGGGTGAAATAGGAATGAAATGAAAATAAAGTGGGAATGAAATGGATTAGAAAAAAGAAATGTCTGTCCTTTGTCAAATGTCTATCTCCCTTTTGATTCTATCTTCTCAACAGAGAACTACAAGCATATTTAAGCAAAACAGTAGCTAGGGTGCGTCTCTTATGGGTGAATGAGAAATATAGGACTGGTGGAGCAGTTCTGGGGTTTAAATCTACATGAGGGGAGGATTGCACTCAATTGGAAGTAACTATAGCTTAAAACTTCTGAAACTGATCTGTGAGCTTTGAGAACTACAAATCATTGAAACTACAATTGTCTCTGAGTTAAAAAGAACAAGAAAAATGATGAGAAAACTTCTGAAACTCCATCCAAAGGTCCAGGTGCTTGTCTTAAATGAAATGGAAGCATTTGGGCTTTGGTCATGGATCAGTGTTGATAGGGGTGAATAGAACTTGTTTTCTGATTACCATATTTATCTTTGGTAATGTTTCAGAGTTGCATGGCCGCCGATCGTTGGCTATTTGAGCCTGTTCGTATCCAAATGGTGTATATGTGTGCATTCACAATAATTCCTGTTTGGGGTTGTTTGTCCAATCAATTCCAATAATAAACAAAAATGATTCTAAAGTCTTGAATTGAAGTTGCAGACCCTATGTAATTGTTTTTATTTTTCTATTTTCTCTTAAGCAGCTCCGTTGATCCATCAAGATGATTATGTAATCTAATCTTTGTAGGATAGATAATAATAACAAGAATAAACATCGAAAGAATAAAGAACAAAATAAAAGGAATAAAAATAATTATAAAAATATCTCTATATCCATTATCTTACAGTGCTTTGGTTCCTGTCCATGTGCTCTGGAATTAGATCTATTTTTAGCTTTGGGGCTGTCATGATTTATTTTCAGCACTCACAAGTGACTTCATACCTTTTGGACATACTCCTTTGGGAAGAATGCAATCATAAATCAAATCAGGTACCCCTCTCCTTGGATTATCGCACTGCACATAAATTTGCAATCAAGTTTTTAGAGTCAATGTTTGGTGCTTTTGGACTATTCATTGAATAGCTTTGAATGTAGAACATATATAAAAAAAGTGTTGGTGCATCAAAGAAGGAATCTGATCAGGGCTATGCAACCATTATATATTATGTAATTCCAATCAGGGGTAATGAAGATATGGGAAATCCAAATCAAGGGCCCATTGACTCAGTTTTGTGAGAGGGTATCAGAGAAATAGTAAGTTGCAATTCTAGTACTTGGTATTGCCCCCCTGAAAAGTGCCTGCCCTAAACTAAATGAATTAGTATAAGTAGTTTAGTTTTAGATTTGAAATATCAGTTGGTTTCAGCCCAGCCACTTTATAGAGAGCCTGGATAGTTTGAATGTCTTGTTGTTATAGGGTTAAATAGGTCCCCATTATCTGGTTATCATTGTTTCAGTTCTTGTCTCATCTCATTTCTTGTTGCAGCCAGCACCCATGCTCATCTCAGTTTTTCTCACATTTCCAAAGGCTCATATCTCTTTAAAGACTTTTACAATGAAATACCTTAATTCGAGTTCTTGTGAAAGATAAGGTTACCATGGTAACCATCTATCAAGGGTTGCATGTTATATAATAGATGGAGCATCAGATTCTGATTGTTCTGATACCATCTCACAAAACTGAGTCAATGAGCCCTTGATTTGAACTGCACATATTTTCATCACCCCTGATCGGAATTACATATTTTTTGAATGGTGGCATAGCCCTGATCAGATGCTTTCTTTGATGCACCAACACTTTTTTCATATATGGTTTACATTCAAAGCTATTCAATGAATGGTCCAAAAGCACCAAACATTGACTCAGTTTTGTGAGTCACTGTATTTCTTAAAGATAAAAGGATATACTATCATGCAAAGCAAGAGGAATACTTTGCAGAATTCAAGGAACCATACCCAGAATATCCTCCCCTGTCTATTCAACTCACTCTTCATCATAGAATCCAGAAGGATCAGATTTTCCACCCCACTTGTCAACTATTCAAGGAAAGTGACACATCATATATCCAATTCACTTAGGAGACATTAGATGAGTTGAGGAATATTATTGGTGGACATTTCTTTTGTTCTTTTGTCTGACACATTATCTTTTTCACCTGACCTTTGCTTTGTTCTAAGTTTGATAACTTTTTCTCATCATTACTAACTGTCATTCTATTCTTGTACTAATATTCCCACTCCATACTTCTTTCCCTATCCTAACACATTCTCATTTATCTGCTTTGACAGATACTACTCCTGTCTTAATTCCTTTCTTTAGTTTTTGTTCTTGTGCTTTGTTATGCACTATCCTATTCTTACCAAGCACCTCTATCACATTGTTTTGCATTGTACTTGCATTGTTGCTGTAGACATGTATATAAAAGCCTCTGCCTCTCTCTATAAATAACAAGTCAACAAGTTATAAGTTTTACGTCCAAGTCAAGTCAAAGCCAAGTTAAAGTCAAGTTCAAGAATAGTCTAGAATGTTCTAGACTACATCACACATCATGTGTTACAGTCACAGTCACAGTCACATACATCACGTCACATGTCACAGTCACAAGACTCGTCACGTATATTGACATCATCTACCACCAGCTCAAGGAAGTATAGGTTTAGTAACAGGATACTAAAATTATAATAGTGACCAGACAACTATTATCAATTGTGGTATTCCAATCACAAAACTGCTCCTTCAATTACTAGGCAGAGAGGAAGTCAAAGAATCATTTGATGTATTTTTATACAAAGAAGAGCTTGGTTTAGGAAACTGACACAGTTACAGTCGTCCAACAACTATTACTGTTACAATATCCGCATAACCAATATAATTCTATGAAAAGAAGACAGACAACAATTCAACTCACAGATTCATGATATAGGCAACTGCTGTGTTTCTCAAACAACTATACTAGACACCATCTGAGGAAAGGACCATTTCATGCAGGCTTTAGGTATCAAACCTAAGGCAAAATGGGAAAGAGTCGGTGAGGATTGGAAAGTAGCTAAGGTACATGTATACTAATTAAAGGCCATAGAAAACATAGAACAAAGGAGGTAGGAAAATGGTGAATGAGAAAAAAGATTGATGAACCAACAATAGCTGTTGAAATATGTTTTACTGCATTAGATTGTTCTTAGGAAATACAAGCCTATTTAAGGATTCTGAGAACTCTACCAACTGTCTAATGGAAGTAGGAAGAATTGGGGTAGATACAATGTTGCTTCACATGAATGTAGTTCCATAAGCTCCAAACAAACAAATCCCCAGATATTAAAAACATACATATGTCATATCAGCAGAGTAGCTACAATTCACGAGTTGAGTCGAGTTGAGTACAGGAACGTTCCTATACATCCAAATGCAGATGCGAGTCCTATGGAGCCCAGGAACATCAAATATCCACCATGACAATCAGAGATATGTGGTTGAGTATCTAATGGTCACATTGAGTCATGGATTCACACATTCCATCAAGAAATAATTGGAGAAAATTCGCTATAATTACATGACAGATATCTCAACCTTATCTAGGGACTTACAGCACAGTGAGAGCATCACAACTGCTCACAATTTCATTGGAAAGAATTCCAATCTATATAGGGCACTGTTTCATCTGGATCAAGATGAGTACAGAGCTAAAAAATGTCATCAGATAGGATAAGGTCTATGGAGTAGAAGTACTTATCTTTCGGTGCCGTCAGTTTCATTCTTTCTCTTATCATAGTCTGTGTGACATATGGTTGGATAAAAAACGGACAATTGTAGAGCATAATGATAACATTTACTCTCTATTTCCCTTTCCTATATTTCAAGAAATCAAAGCACTGATTTTCAGCTGTGCTTCAGTGCCTGTATGCGTGCATTGGAAACAATCACTTAGATACTAATGTATCTTTGTGTTCATTTGAGGTTTGTGGGCACTGGAGCATGAACATTCATCAGTCTGTGTGTGCAGGTGGGTATATGCATCTGTTTGGTGCAGGCACCTGTGAGGAGCTCTCTTTTGCTTCCTGGGTGTGAGAAAATGATCTTCTAGTGTGTTTAATCCTGAATTGTGAGCTGTATGTATTCCATGAGTGTTTGGTAGTTTTCTGTTCCAATTTTGTAATCTCTGAGATGAATATACAATAACAAGTCATGCTGTATTTCCAACCACTGATAGCTGGCTACAAATTTCTCCTTTTCTCGATGTGAATATCTCTTTCTTGGCTACCCACCGGATTGTGAACAAACCAGTATGTGTCTTCTTCCCACCACCTTTGACTCCAAGCACACTACTCCAAACTAGATGTGAATCTTGGGTGGTCTGGTAGATGAAATAGGGTTTTACCAACATCAGCTTTGGTGAGTCAAGTTTGTCAACATGGTCTACATCCCATTATCTCACATTCATCACCACTAAGGAAAAAATGTTGGCTAATATAGAGAAAAGAATGGAGAGTCAGAACGCCTTAGACACAGACATGACACACAGATGAAAGATGTATAGCAGAGACAAGCCATGTAGATACAAGTGGTGCCTACATGACCAAAGTGTACACAACAATATACTATGCAAACATAAACCAACAGAAAAGAGTCATATTCCCTGTGCTAATTTTATATATGTATTAAATAATCCCAGTCTGCATCTACACACTGCTATACTTCTAGAGAAGTAATAGAGGACTTTGGATATTAACTCGAGCCCATTGTCTTTGAAAATTATCAAACGTTGAGTTCAATACCCACCAGAAATGGCTATGTAAACCTCGAAATATTTTGGTAAGTTCCGATACTGGTTCATCCACTTGTCATCTTTCTAATTTGTTTTCTACATGTCACAGCCAACGAATACACCGTGGACGTACTTTATGCGACCTACATGCTTCTCATGATTATCCTCTATCAGACCAACATAACTATATGCTCGTTTCGCGGTGTATTTTCCAACTAACTAACAACTGTCTCCGAATGTCTCCTTTTCTGGCAGTGAATATTCTTTTTTCGGTTACGTGTCTCTTTATCCCTGGCGCCGCTGATTTGTGAACAAACCAGTACGTGTCTTCTTCCCACCGCTTACTCCTAATTAGATGCGACCCTCAGGCGGCCTGGTATTTGAAATAGGGTTTTACCGACATCCGCTTTGGTCGGTCAAATTGGTCAACATGGTCTACATCCCACCGTCTCGCCTTCATCGCCACGTAGATGTGGTATATGGACAGTGGCGTCCTATTCCCTGCGCTACTTTCATATACGGATTAAATAATCCCAGTCCACGTGTACATCAAATGACAAAGTATATCTTTCAATATCTTCAAGCTTCTTCAGCTGACCCTGTGGTCAATGTCAGCTCATCTAAGTCCAACAGCCGCCTCAATCAAAAATCAGAATGAAATGTATGCTTACACGAACTCTGCGACTCTTCTGCAGCAGCTGTAGTCTCCAGCTCTTCCAAGCTCCTTCCCGCCCAAGGATATTCATCGATGTCTATGCGCTCGGTGTGCGAGGAATACCGCTCCTGGAGCTCAATGTCGTCTAACGAGGAGGTCCCAGTGTCCAGAGTCTCAGAGACGCTCCGTTCTCCAAAATCAACAGTGGTGGCGCTGTGGATCCGTCGTGTAGCCGCATGGAAGCTTCCTATGTATTGGGGAGATGAGTGGGTGCTTCCGTTGGGATGTGCGTTCTTCTCTAGGAAGTTCAAATAGGTGTGACAAATGATGATAACGGACAGGCTATATGCAGTATCAGTCGAGTAACCTAGTATCTGTGATATAGGTCTCTGACCTGTTTTGTATGGGATTAAGGACAGTAGCGATGGTAGACTATCCGGAATAAAAAAGTTGAGATTTCAAGAAATGGATAACAAAGTATTTACTCGTAAGACCTGTGATAATCATTTCTTCAGAAATTCCAATAAAGAACGGAATTGGTACTACCTTCCCTAGGATGGTGGTTGTTAATGTTATCGTGAGCACAAATCTGACCGAGTGTTAGACATAGTTTTAACAACAATCGTGAAACATATACATATATCGTATGACACCTGGATTATTATTAGCCAGCATAAGCTATCAGAGTAGTATTGCTTACTTATTTCTGCTAGAACCCTAGTTAACGACTTTGAATCGACCTCTCGGAACTCTCTTAGCTGCCTCAAGGTTCCCAGGGTGTTAGAAAGTGTGACTGCAACGACTACGGTGTCGAAAACGATGACTAAAAGATTATTAATGAATCCTGCTGGATATCACATGAGTAGTATATTTATGGCGAACAAGAGACGTCTCACCCCTGAAAACGGTGTCAACAGACATCTCATCAAGAAACATCATGACTTACAATATAATATTGTTCAGAACTGTCTCAGTTGGTATGCAACTGTGAATGATCGCAGTATACTATGAATCACCAGAGACGTTACAGCAAGACAAGTGAGAACAAGAGGTGACATACCACAATGCACATGAGAATGCCAATAAAGAGAAGACTGAGTACCATGCTAATCGTTTTCTTGTAGGGGGATGCGGCATATGCGCAGGACATTAGCAGCCCTAGAAGGGTAACAAATAAGCACATCATTCAGTAATGAGAGACATCGTCACCTTGTACTCCTATGAGTGGTAAAACATTAATAATATGAACAATGTGTGCCCAGTCGTTGCATGCGCTATTTTGACATTAGACGCTGTGTCAAGGCGACATGAAAAACGTACTAGATGGCTATGTGAGCACTGGTCATTCAGTAAGCTATAACCTCTAACCTTCGATGTTGAAAAGGATGGAAATGGAGTTAATAAAACCAAAATGAGAGGGTACCGTGCCAGAAGGTATAGGATCCTTCCTAGTTTGAATCTTCTGCTCCAGATATGATTTACTTCGCGGTGAAGCGTCAGAAGTATATCATACACAACGAGTGCTATTCGAAGGAATAAGATGAAAAGGTTCTATGCAAATCACTCGCCTCACCGAGAGCTACAGTAGAGACATATTGAAGAGCCACACTGTCCAACATGTGAGAGTCATTAACGTTGAACAAAGCTGGTTACTCACAGATCTGACGCCTGCTGGATAAATGTTTCAAGGTTCTGTTGAGAATACATCCAGACAGCTAAGCGGATAATGCGTTGGAATGAAAGGATGATAGATACGAATGAACAAAAGGTGCAAGTCTTATAGCGTTCTGGCATGTGCGAGTGACAATGATAGTATCGCCATTGCCCTGCAGTCAAATGACCTGATGCCAACGGGTTTGCATGATGAACATAATCAGTGGCACTTCCTTCTAGGCGTCGTGACTATTGGCGATGCCAAATTTCGATTGCCAGAAGTGCAACAATGCGAGGCAAGACCTCGTCCGACAACAAACGCCCCTAGCAGAGTGGGAAAAAGGAAGAGGGGTGAAGGTGTTACGGCATTTCAATGGGATTTATTCTGTTATGGCTTGTCACGGGAATAATAGTTTCACTTTAAATAGACAATGAGATGCAGCGTAGTGAGGGGAAGGCGCAATTGGGCTGTAAGCGCTAAGACCCTTGGCTTACCCCACCCCTTGCTTCCAGTGCATAATTTTAGCGATGATGGACATTGGGACTAAACGAGTGATGCTTCCGACCATATTAGGCTTCGAGAACCCCAACTTTCTTTGAAAGCTCGCATCTTACGAGCACAATTATTGTGGATCTTGCGACTGTATCAGGAGACATGGACACAGAGGACATCTCGGTGAACGAGTAACGTTTTTTGAAAATAGACATTGCACGGAAATTAACAGGTGCTAATTGGGATAACCTTGTTCGGATCTGGACAGCCTGAAGTGATATGGCTCGGAGCGCACGCCGGCGCTTATTATAACCGCGTGATGTCTGTCGCATTGTCGCTTGATAGGAAATGTTTAATGCATGGCTTGAACAATGAGAACAATTCAAATATTGAGCGAGAGTACAGGTGAGAGTCTCGGTCTCAGAAACGTGTGAATCTCATCAATTAGCTGGCTCCTTCTCACCCTGGATACGGGTGTCGATCGCCAAAGATGAAACGACAATGCGAGGCAAGACCTTTTCAGAGAACAAACACCTCTAGGATGAAGGCTTTCCGAAATAGTCAAGGGGCACTTTCTCTCCTTGTTTGTCACTGGTAACAACAGCTTCATAACCATAAAAAGAATCACGAGGGGGGAAAGCGCACATGGGTGCCAAATATTGAGAACTTTGCTCAGCCCATACCTTATCTGTAACTCTCGCAGAACATAAATTCAGCAACGATGGACATTGGGACTAAATGCTGGTCCTCTTAGCCTTCGAGCACCACTTGCTTTGTATCTTACAAGTGCAATATTTGTGAACATTGCCACTCATCGGGAGACACGGGGCGCGCAGAAGGACATCTCCAGGGACATACAAGTCGTATTATGTTACAGCCATGCATGAAAGTTTATCAAATTCAAGTGAATTGGGACAGCCATGTTCAGGTCTGCACAGCCTAAGGTGAGAGGGGCTCGGAGCGCCCGCTGGGCGGTTGTTCGAGCTGTGCGATGTCCCTTGAATTGTGGCCTGATGGAACACGCGTATTGCGCTGCCGGAATCATGACAATGATTCAAATCTGCAGTGCGAGTATATGTGAGATGGAGCGCACGCTGGAGTCGGAAGGTCGGTGAAGGGGCCAGCGAGGTTCATTGCATTGTCGGCTGATTGGGAAATCTGTAGCTGGGGTGTAGGTACAGATAAGATGGAACGCACTCTATAATTGAAGCGTCGTTCCAGTTCGGTGATGTCTGCGGCATTGTCGCCGGCTGATGGATGCGGTGCTGCATAGCGTCTAGGGTCTAGACCGGGAGAGCAGGTACAAGGGTTGAATAAAATTTCGCTAGAATGTAAATCGGGGTCTTGTATCCATTGTCGACTTTCCATTCCACAAGGGACGTCCGTAGATTGACTTGCATTACCAGCTGCTGGGGATGCTCTCATAGGGTTAGGGTTAAACTAGTCCACAGACAGACACCAAAGACACTGCGAGACACTGCCACGGGCCGGCCAGTGTCAGAATATGCAAGACATACAAATATGCTAATTCGGAAAATCACTCAGAGGGGTGAACGAGAGATTGACTGAGCACGAAGAACGCTTCTCCCTCCCACAACAGCCCCTTCATCCCCTGAAATGATACAGCCATTGGAACTCATATATCCTAACCATCATTGCAGCCAATTATTCAAACTGACAGCCGTAAGGATACTTGACCCCGGAATCCACCCTCTTCTTGGCATAGTGCTTCCGATGTCCGCAGCGAAACGATACGCGATAAAAGTGAGAGGATAGACGAGGGAATGTCAACTTTAATCATACAGGGCTCTGTGATATTAGGGAACATGGAGTTCAACAAGAGATGGTCGAATGGAGCGATGCGGATAAGAACGAAATCGTAACTTGGTGCTGGAACCCACTGGCTCGTAAACTATGAGCGCTTTCTCGAACATACAATGTACCACGCTGTGGGGCTGGGTTTTCACTAGAATAAATGCAATAATAATATCGTATCGCCATCCACACATTCCAACTGGGAATAAGGTCTTGATGCCGTTAAAATGCCGTTGCAAATCCACACATCCAAAATGCTGAGCGCTAGAAGATGAGACTCCGCAAACGCAGACATTTTTAGGGTGGTTAATTACAACACCTGATGGCTGATCGCGAACAAGAATTTTAGCAAGTGTATCCTCTAGGGTCCTATCCTGATGTTCCACTTCCAGATGGACTTGTAGACACCCTGGCAAGTAGTGAAGCCGGAAAACTGCATCCTCAAGAAAGGCGTTCGCCAACCTCGTCGCATTCCATCCCTCGAAATAAAATTTCTGATGGAAAGCTCCCATGTTTATTTCAACATATTACCCTTCCCTTGTCAATCTTCTTATGTAAGCTAATCCTGTCGACAAAGATCTGAGACCGGACACCACGAGCAACACGCATACGCCTGGTCAGTCACGGTGAGGCCCCTTCAAGAGAATGTGAGAGCGGCTTGGATCCGCTGTGGTGTCAGAATACATGAGACATACATATACAGGATATAGTGTAATGAAAACATGGAACCTCTTGTTCTACTTCCAAAACCACCACTTCCGATGGATATCGGATGAAACTCCAAAGTCGAAGTTTGAACATCGGGAATAGGGGCGACGCGCCCACACAGTGTCCGGTCCGTGGAGCCGATTAGATTCCTCGAAAAGTTTTTATTGTCCGATCACGACCGTGAGTAGGACAGCATCCCGCCTTCACACCGCCGTAAAATTTGGAGAGATTCAACCGACATCAGCCCTGCTTAGTCATTTCCCTGCTGTGCACAGATCCGCCTATGACACCCGGGTGTACCCGGTGTAGCCAACTTCGTCTACACCCGTCGTCTCATCTTCTTCGCCACCTATGTGTATGGACAAAAGAACAACTCGTGCACGACGCTCTCTCGCTCACCTCCTCTATGTACCCATTCCAGGCCATTCACAAACCGAAACTATGTTACCGGAGCTCCATTAGGACACTCCCCCCACTTCTGCTTCCTCGTCCGGCTGCTTCTTGATACTTTTTTGTGTTTCTGTTGGAACTTTCTGGCGGCGTGTATTCTTTCACTCACCGTGCACGTGGTATCTAAATGAGATTTATATGATATTATGATGGTTCCTCCAAACTGATTGATGACATCCAACGTTACAGATACGTGTCATGGTCAGGCCCTGGTCAGGCCCCTTCAAGAGAAAGCGAGAGCGACTTGCATTTGCTGGGGATCTCACCTTATGTCACAAACACTGTCACAGGTCGCTCTCAGCGTCAGAATACACGAGATATACAAATCCGGCATGTGGGAGTATCTTGTATTTATGTTGCAGCGGAAAGGCATGTTCTTGGGACAACCACACGGAATGAAATACCCCTTCTCGGATGCAGCTCGCATGGTTCTTCTACTTCCGAAACTGCGAGATCGCGATGGACATCGGCCGAAGTTCGTAATTCGAAGTTTGAACAGTAGGAATAGTGGCGATGAGTCCCGTGTCCGGTCTGTGGGAGCCGAATAAATTCCGCGAAAGTCCTACTTCCTATTGTCTGATCACGACTGTGACTAGAATAGACATCCACCTGCACACGAATACAAAACTTTCGTTCTACGGGAGCTTTGGAAGGTGGGATACCCAAATATTTCGACCATGGTACCTACGGCAAGTTGAATATTCTAAAGCTCTAATGGGTTTAAGGTTTGGTCTCTCTTTGGTTTCCATACTCATTGGTCAGTTCAACCATTATGTCATCATCCACGTTTTTCTTTCCTACAGGTCACAGCCCACGAATATACTTGTACTTCAAGGATGACCCAGGTCCAATGTATTCTAGTAGGTGGTCCTTTGCGCCCCAATAATCATCATAAAAGAAGGGCCTAAACCCCAGTCATTCTCCAGCATTTTCGCTATCGACCGTACCATTGGCAGCCCGAGTTCCCATCCCTACATGTTTAACATCTCGACTTCCCAGTACTACAGCGTATCATTCTAGAATTTTATAATTTGGTTTACTTATTGTCATATTACAGTTCCGAGAAAGCACGGAAAGGAGAAATCCATATATAGATGGGAAGACGACATAGCTCTCTATTCAGTAACAATCGGCCCTCCCTCAACTTGCTTTAGTTTAGTCGGGTTGCATAGAGGAGTATCGACAGAGCGTGCAAATAACAATAGGCTAAAATGAACCAACAGCAGCCTAATTGACTACATACAATACCAGAAAGGCAATGACTTCAATCGTACGCTTGTCGAGTGATACACATAGTGCCGGAACGATGAACGGTCCTACCAATGCTGTTAAGACAGGTGAAATGTTTCTGAGGGTCTCCA
>QMFG01002147.1:0-32577 GCA_003314545.1 Ramaria sp. MG151 | reverse complement strand
CCTTTCGGAAGCATTGGTTCGGAAGGACAATGATGTAGGAGAGGTGTCCATATTGTGATCGTGACAGGTCGTAAGCTATGCAAAAGGAGATCAAACAGATGGGACGGATATGAAACATGTTTGAGGTGAATGGGGGTTTGGGCCCAAAGGGCCGGGGGTTTGGTTCAGCGGCATGGGTTCTGACATTACTGCAAACATCCGGATGTCCTTTTATGACATTATTTTCAGTCCTCAGATGCATGTCATGTTGGAGCAATATCTGATTTTGTTGGTCATAATTTGGTGAGTGAGAATAATTGACATATGTTATGACACTTGTTGCGTACATTTGTATTTTGATTCAGATCTGATTGGGTGGGGTTTACTGCATGTTCCCAGACGTTGTCCTGTTGAATTCGGGCTGTTCGGTGATCCACAATGGACCATATATGATGCAGATATGATGCAGAACCTGTGAACAAATTTGCTTCCTGTTCACAGGTTTGCAGTCATAGATGGGTGCCAATGTACTCATGTAACCCAATAAGTCTATTCCAGGATCTAGAATGGTCCTGAAATGATGTGCCACCTGTGAGGTCATTTCAGTGTCATAAGTGGGTGATGATAGTTGCACATAACCCATTAAAATTCACCTTTCTGATTCAGTTGCTGAGTAGGATGTTTCATTGATGATGAGTGGGTTAATGATCAGCCTGTGGTCAGAGGGAGAGAGACTCACTTGCTTTGAATGCAGGAGAAACGACCCTTTATGGAGGGTGGCAACTCATTAGCATTGAATGCAGGTAAGTATGAGGGTGCACTCGCCACCATAATGCATGCAAGTACAATGGTGCACTTGCTATTACAAGAGTGCAAAGGAGGCCAGGTGATTACACAGGCAGCTGCAGTGTAGAGAGCTTGCAATGTTTAAATTAACAATGGCAGATATCCAGGACAAGAACATGGCAGACATGGTGAGTGGCTTCACCAGAGTGTGAGTCACTGCATTGAATGCTGGTGACACACAAGTTGGACTGCAGTGTTGCTGTGCTAAACACTTGTGACATCTGAGGAGGGAAAAGGATGCCAATGAGGGAAGTGACGGATCCTAGGATGGGAGTCACTGCATTGAACACTGGTAACATGGAATGTAGAACAAGGTAGAGGAAGTCGCTGCGTAGAACGCTAGTGACAGGTTAAGGAATAGGGAAGTCACTGCGTACAATGCTGGTGACTGTCAGAACCCACGCCGTTGAACCAAACCTCCGGCCCCTTGGGCCCAAACCCCCGTTCACCTCAAACCTGTTTCACATCTGTCCTATCTGTTTGATCTCTCTTTGCGTAGCTTACTACCCTGACCTCGGTCATCCGGTCTCCGAACCCCTCCATATATAAGCTACTTGTTCATGTACATGAAAGTCAGTTCTGATATTGACTAAGATACCCAAATATATTCTACCTTAATCTCTACGCTCCTTTGTTCTACCTCGCTAAGGTCATGCCTGAACTTCGGGTGACCTCGGGCCTCTCCAAAATGGGACAGGACTCTGAGCTGGCACAGCACATAAGCTGAAGCCAAGTCCCATTCAACCTGTTCGCCGAGCCTCGGCCCTCCTCGGCAACCCGACTCCGAACCTCAGTTGACTCTATCTTGAGTCCCAACCTTATCTCTGCTTCCATTCTGATTCAATTCTTAACAGCTTGTTCAATAATCTAAGTGGAGTTCTATTGAGATGCGGGGGATGGGCTGATGCAGGAGCAAAGTGTCAGCGCTAAAAGTTCGCATACACTGATGCGACACTTGTAACAGAGATAAAGCTCAAATTTAACAAGTTTGAGATAACTTTTGAGTCGTATAGATCACTTGAGTTGAGAGCAAACAGCCAGTGACGATTTGCTAACAAAGAAACAGTTGTAGAGATATCAAGCAAAAGATTCAGAATATGGGAGACTTGTGGAGATTTTACTGCCTTAGATTATACTGAGCAATACAAGTATATTTAAGGGAAAAGCTAGCTAGTGAGTGTCCTTTGTGAATCAAAGAGAAATAATGGGGTGATGGAGCAATTCTGGGCTTGCAGTCTACATGAGGGATAAAATGCACAGATATGTAACTAAAAGCTATTGAAAGCACTTGAAACCAATCTGCGTGCTATGGGAACTACAGATCATGTATGCAACGATTATATTCAATCAAAAGAACAAAGAAAAAGAGAGGGAAAACTTCTGAAACTTCATTTCATAGCTCTGGGTGCTTGTCTAAATGAAATAGAAGCGATTGGCTTCGTTCAGGGATCGGTGACAATAGGGGTGGACTGAAATGGTAGATATATTGTTTTATGGGTGTTTGGAAGTGTTTCAGAAATTGTGGGGCCCGATCGGTGGCTGTTTGAGCCCGTTTGTGTCCGAATGCATATATGTGTGTGTTCATACTCACGTGGGCTCAGGGATGCTTCACCAGTTGATTCTAAAAATATAAACAAAGTATATTCTAAAGCCTAAAGCTTTGAATTGAGGTTAGTAATATTTTTGTAGTGTTTTTCTGTTTTTATTCAGGCGGCATTACTGATCCATCAGTGGATTATGTAATCCGAGGTTTGCAAAGTAGATAGATAATAATAACAAAAACTTGCATGTTGAGACATGTCCACAAGGATCCCCCTTCAAGTGCCACTGCTGTCACACGTGCTTGATCCACTGTAAGTTGCATTTCTTCATGCTCCATAAGAATTTTTCACTGCTTCTAATCTTCAGACAGGTCGCTTCAGCCCCATTGACATGTCCTATGTTGATGGTGTGTCAGAATTCAAATATCAGTGATAAAAGTTGTGGATGAATGTTGTGTTAGTAGAAATGTTCGGAAATGTTTCTAATGGTGATAGAATGGTATTCAAAAGTGAATAGGAATCCTCCAGTAAAAGTGAATGGCTTTTGGAATGTTTGTGAATAAAATGCATAGTTCTGAAGAGATAGAAGTTCTGAAAGGATTCTATCTCATAGATTGAATGAACTTTGCAGTCCATGTCAATCACAGCCAATGATCTTACAGTCTTTTGAAGTGTATTTTAAATTAATATAAGTAGAGTTAGAGTGCTCACTTAAATGTGAAGTTGTTGTTTAAGGTGATTTGACGACGAGTTGGCAAGTTTGGGTGGAACAATCAAGTAGACGTACAATAATTGAACTAGGGAATATACATGTGAATGTACTAGCTATATACTGAACGGTTTGGAAGTGAGAGCAAATGGGAAAGAGTCCATGAGGGTTGGACAGTAGCTAAGGTACATGTATACTAATTAAAGACCATAGAAAACAAAGAACAAGGGAGGTAGAAAAATTGTGAATGAAGACAAAGATTAATGGACCAGCAATAGCTCTTGAAACATGTTTCCAAATCACATGGCTCTTTGGGTAGAAATAACCGTCCCTAAATCCTTTGGAGGGTGATCCTGAGGGTCTAGAACATTCATATCATAGAGTCTAACAATATGAGATGTCATTGCAAGTTTTGATTGAATATGAATTGTTATTTTACTATTTATTTACCGCGCGAACATTGCATTACATAATCTACTGATGCATCAGTAGCGCCACACAGAATAAAAGAACAAAAACATTATAAAAACCACTACTAATGAGAGTTCAAGGCCTTGGGCCTTAGAATATGATCTGTTTACATCTTTAGGACTACTCAGCCAACGATTCCCGGACTATGCAGGGATGAACGTGCGCATATATGCGCTTTGGACACGAACAGGCTCCAATAGCCACTGATCGAGCCCCGTGTGGCTCTGAAACACTTCCATCCACTGTCACGACACTCCAACTTCTATTCCTGATCACCCCTATCGTCGCTGATCCACGAACGAAGCCAATCGCTTCGATTTCATTTAAACAAGCGCCCGGAGCTTCGAAATGGAGTTTCAGGATTTTTCTCAATGTTTTTTCTTGTTCTTTTGACTCAGTATAGTAGTGAAACACATGATCCACATTTCCTACCACACCATGATCCGTTTCAGAAGTTTTAAACATGTCTTTAGTACTATTTTGTGCATTTTGTCCCTCATGTAGACTGCAACCCCAGAACCGCTCCATCACCTCAATATTCTTCTTGGAAACATAAAGGACTATTATTAGCTAGCTCTCAGTATAAGTACGCTTGTAAATTTCTCCAGAATCTAAGGCAGTATAACCTCCACACTCTCAGAATATTCTCTATCTGTTTGCTTGATATCTCTCCATCACTTGCTTTGTTAACGAATCGTCACTGGCCGTTCATCATCATTTCAAGCAATCTATTCGACTCAGTGCTTATCTCAAATCCGCTAAGTTGAAGTTATCTCTCTATCTATAACTCGCATCACTGCACGCGAACTTTAAGCGCTGACATTTGATCCCGCATCAGCGCATCCCCCGCACTAGAATTTATACATCGCTTAGATTATCTCTTAGGTGCTCAAAAGCCGCCTCAAGCAAACTTGAAGGAAAACATCAAAAACAGTTCAAATAAATTCAAATAAAATAGATAAAAATTTCCTTTCTATTTTCTTATTATGAATGACTCAATTAATAAGTTCATTGTGAAAGATGGGGATAGTGATGGGGATACTCAGGGTGGTTCTTTCTAAAAAAAAGATTATGATTGGACCTGATCAGTGATTGTTTCACTAAACATCAACTGGAGTGATTGATGAACTGGATTGGGTGACCGGATTGAATATATGCAAAGAATGGAGGAAGGGTTATTTCAGATGTCTGAAGGGGGTTTTTGGAAGCATTCAGAGACTTGTCAGAATCCAAATATCAGTGATAAAAGATACAAATGAATGTTGGGTTAGTGAATCTGTTCGGAAATATTCCTAATGATGATAGAATGGTTTTTGAAAGTGAATAGAAATCCTACAGTAAAAGCGAATGGCTTTCGGAACATTTGTGAATGAAATGCACAGTTCCGAAGAGATAGAGATTCCGAAAGGATTCTATCTCATGGATTGAATGAACTTGACAGTCCATGTCAATCACAGCCAATGATCTTACATTCCTTGAAGTGGATTTAACTAATAAAAGTGGAATTGGAGTGCTTACTCAAAAAATATAAAGTTGTTGTTTAAGGTGAGTTGAGGATGAGTTGGCCAGTGTGAGTGGAGGAATCAAGTTGACATACAATAATTGAACTAGGGAATATACATGCGAATGTGCTAGCTATATACTGAACCATTCGGAAGGAAGAGCAAATGGGAATGAGTCCGTGATGGTCAGAAAGTCGCTAAGGTACATGTATACTAATTAAAGGCCATAGGAAACAAAGAACAAGGGTGGTAGGAAAATTGTGAATGAAGAAAAAGATTAACGGACCCACAATAACTCTTGAAACATATTTCCAAATCACATGGCTCTTTGGGTAGAACTAACCGTCCCTAAATCCTTCGGAGGGTGATCCTGAGGGTCTAGAACATTCATATCATAGAATATGATGATATGGAATGTCATCGCATGCTTCCACACAATGGAAATGACTCAATCAATGAGTTCATTGGAAAAGATGGGGATAGTGATGGGGATAGTCAGGGTGCTTCTCTTCCAGAAAAGATTATGATCAGACCTGGTTATTGATTGTTTCACTAAACACTTCATGGAGTGATTCCTGAACTGGATTGGGTGACCGGATCAAATGTGTGCAAAGTATTGAGGCAAGGGTGATTTGGGATTCGGAAGATCCATTCGGGAGGATTGGTTCAGAAGGACAATGATATAGATGAGGTGTCCATATTGTGATCGTGACAAGACTGTGGTTTGGAGAGGAAACAATGTAATGGCCTGAATTGTGATCGTGACATTGTGTCCCCCGACTCAGAATCTCTCCCCTCTCTCCTTCTCAACCCTGCGAACTGGTCATACATGCATCGAAAATATACTTTATTCGCCTCAGGAAACTCTGTCAGTCCTAGAGAGAAATGCCAAGGACCAATGGCAGGGTGTCAAGGGTCTGTGAGGTTTGCTGGCTCTAGAACTGTAGATAGCACCTCTGATCGAGACCCATAGGGAACCCAGAGATGATACACAGGGTGCTGGACATCATGAAGGGCAAGCTATGTTGGATAGTGGGGACTGTATACATGGATTTGTCAAAACCAAATCTTGGAAGAGATGTGTGTGCCATTCCCTCTGCCTCCCCTCAGAATTCATAACTCATCCATGTTGTTTCTGGTACATCTTAGCTTTCGTTTCCTCCCCCCCCACCACCTCAGAAACATCACAAGATACGATCGTGCTTGAAGACGAGTCGGGCAGGATTACCCTCATTGGTGAATGACTCAAGTAGGAGCAGTATGCTATGGGCACAGTGCTTGGGATGGAGACCCTCCATGGCAAATTTGAAGTCATTGACATGTGCTTTGCAGGGATGTCTAGAAGGCCAGTCACAAAGAATAAAGACAATGTGTTTGATGGTGATTCTATCTATCTATCAAACACCAAAGAATTGTCTGCTAATTTTCCACGTAGATACCACCGCAGGGCCTTTGGGATCAAGCCATCTACTCCCCTCCGCTCCTGGATCGCACTATTGTCTGGTTTGGAACTCTCTGTCACGATCATAATTTATGGTCTATTCCACCTTCCAAACCACCCGAACATCACGATTCCGAATTGACTCTTCGGAACCCGAATCGTCAGAAAACTTGTCACACATGAACCGTTCAACACTTCGTCACCCTTAAACACCTTGAATCGTCCTAGCAACATCACAAGGACCCAACCAAGAGATCAGGTTCTATTATTAGCCTTTCCTCAGAAAAGAAGCATCTACACTATCCCCATCACTATCCCCATCTATTTCTAGGAACTCAATAGCAGGGTCGATTCTATGCTTCTAAAAGCTTATGGTGACAACACATACGATTCAATATGTGGATGCATTCATTCCTGACACTCAGGGCCGTCGTTTAAGGAAGTGAAACAAGAGTTCGTCTACCCGAAACGACATACGATTCGGAAACAGGTTTCAGGGTTTATTCCTAGTTCATTAAACCCTTTTCCCATTCACAATTTCACCCCACCCTTGTTCTCTATTTTCTATGGTCAGTGATTAGCATACATGTACCTTAGCTACTTTTCCAATCCTTAACGGACCACTCCCCATTCGCTCTTCATTCCGAATGGTTCAGTATATAGCTAGCACATTCGCATGTATATTCCCTAGTTCAATTATCGTATGTCAACTTGATTTTCTACTTACACTTGCCAAACTCGCTCCCAACTCAACTTCACCAACAACTGTAGATTTTTTGAGTAAGCCCTTCAATTCAACTTTTATTAGTTAAATCCACTTCAAGGAATCTAAGATCATTGGCTGTGATCGACATGAACTGCAAAGTTCATTCGATTCATGAGATAGAATCCTTTCGGAAACTCTGTCTCTTCGGAATTATGCACTTCATTCGCAGACGTTCCAAAAGTCATTCGCTTTTACTGTAGGATTTCTATTTGCTTTTCAAAACCACTCTGTTAATATTAGGAAGATTTCCGAACACTTTTACTAACCCAACATCTATCCACAACATCTATCACTGTTATTTGGATTCTGACACTCTCCACCTTGCACCCATTATCATCCTGAACTGCGTCTACAACTCTTGATAGAGCATATTCTATCCAAGTCAGGTGGACATACTGATCAAGAATTGATCTCACAGATCTCTGGCATCACCATTGTAGGGAACTTGATGTTGGTTGGTCAAGATAATCTGAAATTGGTGCATCTGGTTGTGTAGCACGTAAGGAAAAGTTTTGAGAGTTCATAAAGTGAATGTTAGTATAATTTCAAGAAAAATCTAATAAAGAAGAGATTGTCAGAAGAGATTAGTGTTGGTTACTAGGTATACTACCTGTATGCACCCAACATCTGTGAAAAAAAAAGGGAGGGGGGGGGAGGGAATTGGTCTGTCAGAGCCCATCCCCGACCAACTCCCGAGACCTTGGGCCTCCAGGCCCGAATCCCTGACCACCATGTTTCATCTATTCTTACCTTGCGTTTGATCTTCTCCCTTCGTAGCTTACGACCCTGACCTCGGTCATTCGATCACCAACCCCTGAACCCTTTCGTATATAAGCTACTTATCCATGTATATGACAGTCAGTTCTGATATCGACTAAGATACCCAAATACATTCTACTTTAATCTTTACACTCTTTCGTCCCTCTTGCTAAGGTCACGCCCAAACTTCGGGTGACCTCGGGCCTCGTCCGAAATATGGGACAGGACTCTGAGCTGGAGCAGCACATAAGCTGAAGCCAAGTTCCACTCAACCCGTTCGCCAAGCCTCGGCCCTCCTTGGCAATCCGACCCCAAACCTCGGTTGACTCCATCTTGAGTCCCAAACTTAACTCTGTCTCTGCTCCAACTCAGTTCTTAACACGGTCCTGAACCAGAATCTACTAATGCCTTGATCAGAACATTGTTGATATTTTGGGTGTAGAAAGGTAGATAAAAGAAATATAAAATTTGAGACTGCAGATAAAGATATTACCTCAGTGATACAAAGCACTATAAAATTGAGTAACTACCTGCAGATAAAGATATCTACTTGTGGAAATGGGCCAATGCTTCACACGGATTGTTTTATCAAACATACCTTTGTCCATAGATACAACACACCTACCAGACCTATTTCTCCACCAATCCCTTTGAAATGTTTCGATGGTAGTACAAATTCTTTTATTTCAGAATCTGTTGAACTTCTGATCCAATTTTCTCCACATAACTCTTTTTCTATAGTATTTTACATATCATTGTTAGACCCCTCCTATTTGGTGGTACTCAGACATAACTGGCTCACCTGCCACAATCTGTTGATTGACTGGGTATTGGGCAGTATTACATTCCAAACCACCTCTCCCAGAAACCTGGTGACACCTCTGCCAGCCAGTGCCCAAGCCACTATGGCTCTGGATCCACTGCCAGAATCCAACACCCCTCTGAAGCTTGAAGCTCCTCAGATTGCCCTGATAAATGCAGCAGCATTCATGTGTGCCTGCAAATTAGAAGACTCTTCAACATTTCAGCTTAATTTAGTATCTCTGGAAATGTCTGGATGATCTGCATCCACCTCTGACAGCTTCGATCCAGTTGACCTTGAAAGTGTTCCTGAAGACTATCATGACTTCACCAACATCTTCAGCAAAGTGAAAGCTTCCACTGTAGCACCTCATCATCCCTATGACCTCTGAATCGTCCTTGAGGATGGGGCCAAACCGCCCCAACCTCCCATCTATCTGCTCTCGACCTCTGAGCTGGAAACATTTAGAGGTTTTCTTGATGAGCATTTAAATATGGGTTTTATTCAACCTTCCAGGTCTTTGACCTGAGAGGAGCAAAAACCTATATAGAATGGGTAAAAGGCCACTCAGGAAAAGAAGGAAATGAGAAAGCAGATGAGCTGGCAAACCAGGGAACTCAGAAAGAAGTCTTAAAAGAAATAGACCTCAAAATCCCAGAAAAACACGAAATAGAAGGTGCAAGGCTAACCACCATGACACAAAAACTCGCATATAAACATATATTAAAAAGCGAAAAAATTGACCCAAGAACCAAAACAACAAAGATGAACATGGAAGAAACCAAAGATGAAATACAAGAAGCACTAGGAATTTACCCAAGTGAAAAAAGAATATGGGAAGGTCTAAAAGATTGGAACATAAAAAGAAACATAGCAGATTTCCTATGGAAACTAATGCACGAAAGAGTTAAAATAGGAAAACACTGGTTAAAAATACCAGGATATGAAGAAAGAGCATACTGTAAAGAATGTCAAGGATTAGAAACAATGAACCATATACTCTTTGAATGCAGCACAGAAGGCAGAGAAGAAATATGGAAACAAACAGAAAAACTATGGACAGATACAACAAAAAACATAGAGAAAAATGAATGGGTACAACCAAACGCCGCTCTAATAAGAGGCTTAGGAGGTATAACAGCAACAAAAAAGTTTGAAGACAAAACTACAACACAGAAATACAAGGACCTAGTGTTAGAAACAACATGGATCATATGGAAACTCAGGAATGAGAAGAAAATAGCAGGAAAAACAATCAAAGGACCAGAAATGGTCAAAAGATGGGGAAAGGAAATAACCCACATGATAGAAATATCATATGAAAAAGGGAAAAGACAAAAAGATGTTGCTAAGAAGAAAAAGGCCCTGAACAACTTCCACAAAATGTGGACAGGAAAAAGGGAAAGAATAGAAATAATCAATGGAAAAATAAGAATGACAACAGAGTAGAAACTCAAAGAAAAATAAAGATAAAACAAACTACAAAAGCCGAAAAAACCATGTGGGGTCCAACCCACCTCAGTTAGACTAAGACTCAACAAGCAGTCAAAGTGCTAAATGGTAACCCAGAGATGGGAAGGGGGGGGTTAGTGGGTAGCGGTATAACCGGAACCCCACACTACCTACTCACATAGAGACAGGTGTCTGGAAGCAGATTCCCCTCCTTGGCAAAAAAAAAAAAAAAAAAAAACCCGAGAGGCTACAAGTCTTGAAACGTGGGTGCTGGTTGGAATGATGACTTTGCCTCCCAGGTGTCCACACTAAAGAATGAGCTATAAGTCAGATAACAATACAAAATGTCATTATGACAGCAGTGGAATCTTTTTCCCTCCATGTAGTTGGTCTTCAAGATGAAATGCTGCGACACCCTGCCAAAAAAAACAGTAAGTACCAGAGGTGAACACGACTAACACAACGAACAGATTCTGCGAAAAATTTTGCTAGCTTCATGACCATGGAGAGGCCTCCGTGTCTTAAATAGGGAAGAATTAAATGGGACAGAACGTAAACTCGCGGTTAAACATAGCATACCCTGTATCCCCTGTTGAGGATATCAAGTATCCTCTAGTCACATTTCAATTCTTCATACTCGCTCTACTATTTACATAGTCAACTTTAGTTATGATTTGTATGTTAGATAGAAGCGCCGGCGCCGCACTTAGGAATGGGGCGGCGCTAATTGGGGCTCCTCAGTGTTTGTCTACACTGAGGAGGTAAGCCCACCGGTTTTTTACCTTTAGACATAGTAACTAATTATTCTCTAGCTAACTGTTGTCTAGTTATTTTTAATAATTACCCCTTGCGCAACATTACCTACCAACATCCCCATCAGCAATGATCGGTCGTAAATAATCTATATACTTCAACTTTGCCCGTTCTTCTGATGACACTGACATGCGTTCGTCATAGTGCTTTCGGTCATGTAGCTGTTGGGCACGAAAAATGCGTTGCACCTGGTTAGGAACTGTTGTATATGGGTAATCGCTTAAATAGAAACAAATGGTCAATTTTACAAACTAGGAAGTTGACACCTCCACTTACGCTGGTCTGGTCCAACTTCGTTGCTGCCAGTGGTCAGTGTGCTGGAACATGCCCATCCTGACAAGTATACCACCTCTTGAAGCTCTGCCTGTTGTGTCATTTGCACTGGGTCGATGACACCAATGGTGTGCAACGGTCTTCCGTCCTTCGCAGCATCGCTGAGAAGATGAAAGAGCTTGTTGGCAACCAGTTCCGAAGGTAATGGGAGAGGCCTATGTGATCCCTGCTTCGACACCATGGAGGACGCAGAATATGGACGCTTGATGCCCGCAAATCGTGGAGTGTCGAACCAAGCCTCAAGTTCCCGGACACGTTGCTGAAACTCTTGAGTCTCCTCATCCATTGTCGGAGGTCGCAAAGGAAGCAGGGTCGACACGCTTATTGACCGCAAGTGTGGCCCTGTGATGCGACTCAACTGGAGTCTCAACATTGAGGAGGCCGAATACAGGCAGCATTGCTGGATCCGATACCCTGCGTCTATAAACCAGAGCTACATCCAATACACAAGCGGAGAATTGCTTCAGGAGTAGAACACAGACACACCGCTTTACACTCCGATAGTGCTCTCAACCGACTAGCGTCCCTCGCTGTACCGATAAACGAGAAAGAGGAAAAGGATGAAAAGCGTTGACGAAGTGCCGCAGCAGCATACAACCAATCCATCCCTCCGGAAATATACATGGTTTGCTTGTTTCTACCCACTCGCAAGTGTGGAACAGGAGCTAGAAGAGGTCCAAGGTACAGACATCATCTATTTTTTCCTCACATAATTGATGTTGTGTGCAGACATTATTGGTCGTACACGAGAGATTTTGGACTTCTTACTCGCTAAACGGTGAGACTGACCATTTGTCTTCTGCTGAATTACAGCCTCACTTCTGATCCAGGGATGACCAGGACCAGCCCCATGCTACCTACTATATAACCCGATCGTAAGTCTGTCTCTGTTTTTAAGATATATTTAAGATGAACAACAAGTAGATATGACCAGGATTATGGAGGACTTCGCCATATACGGAGACTTCAAGCAGATATGGGTAAGTTCTATTCATTTGTTTTATTTACGTTGCTTTATTTTTGAATATCCCTCATAAGTCACGATTGCACACAATTTCTATTTGAACCTTTGCGTGAACGAGCATAAGATAAGAAAGGTGCATCTACAGCAATTGTTTGTTTGTAACATCCTCATTTCTGTATTAGCTGCACATCGTCGCTTGTGAAAGTGGTGCATACTTGGTGAGTTGTTCATTGAGCTTCAAGTACTGTTATCCAGCATCATCCTAGGCTATCATGATGGCCAAATTTTTTGTGGAACATGGAAATAAGTTCCAGTATAACTCTGATGAGTTTGACCTTGAGTGGGCTAAGTTCCTTGCCTCAGAGAGCTCATACCAAGAAGAGCACATGCAATCTGACTTGTTTGGGTGAGTACATTAACTAATATCTGGTCTTGCTAATGTATTTGCATTTGCAGTTATATGGTGACTGTGCACACAGCACTTCCTTCCCCCCGTGGAATTGCAAAATGGTTGTGGAGCCTTATACAGCCACCATTTTACAACCATAAAGAGCTTTGCACAAGATTCAAAGTTATAAATGTAGTTGGCAATAAATCAACAACAATTCATGAGTCAATAACCATTGGAGGGCCATTTATTGAAAATGTGCAGCAGAGTAATGTATGTCATCTATTGTTTGACTATGATTTGCCTTTACCATTATTATTATTATTATTAGATCGAGGACAAACTCAGAGTGGTACTTTATCCAACTCTTGCAACAATGTCTGTGCCACATCTCCTCAAAGGCACTGATCCTTTACCAGAAGCCATCAAACAGGATGCAGATAACTTTTTGGAAGGCAGCACCCTTTTAAAGAAGGGTTTGAATGAGGTAGCCAAGCTTCACCCATTTATCAATGGTGCCACCTGAGTTACAGTCGTGAATGCGAAGTCTTAACTATGGTGTTGTAGCGCTCCGCATAGATATAAGTATATCGATCCTGCCGAATCAAGTGTAGTGATTGCATAGAGCGGTTGTGGCTACCAGTCCAGGTCCGTTAAACTTTGAGCACATTGACCACGATATGGTCGCCAGTTGAGAATACAGCAAGCGGCTCGTAGCGGCGCAATTGCCATGCTTGTCAGAGCTGCCATGGTCTAGCCAGTCACCCTTTGGCATCACGGACTCATGGCATCGTTGTGCTATTCTTCCTACAGTTTTTGAGCTCTGTTTCACAAGAATTGGCTCGTCTTGTCCAAGCATAGGTTGGTGAGTGCCCCTGCCGATTTTGTGAAGACTTCATCTGGATGTTTAATTATCTGGGCAGCTCAACATCCTGCGATGTTTCGTACTTCCGGTTGGCTGTGGGATTTTCTTGACGGTGGCGCAGGTCTTTCTCATCAGGCCTAATAACGCACATGCCGCCGAGAGGGCACTAACTTGCCCATGGGTTCTGGCTGTACCAGCACACTGTTTGGTACCAGGAATATCTAACCCAATCTATACATCGTTGGAAATCCGTCCAGATACTATTAGAATAACTTATCTAAGGCCTTTCGCGAAGCTTCGACCCCAAGCTGTAGTCAGAAAAGGAATCAGCCATACTCGTCATAATCACTTTTCAAGCGAGCTTGGCTTACGAATGTAGCAGCGTTTGCGGGGAACGCCTACGGATTTGGTCAGCACCATGCAATAAAAAGAGACTGTGCACGTACTCTTGCCATGGCAGGTCCAAACCCTTTCCAAAGGGCTCGTACGCCATCCGTAGCAATCGTTTTTCGCGCACAGTCAAGCAATCCAGTATAGGTACCCGAAGGCGCCGATTGCAATCGAGATTTCAAGACCTGCGACGCAGTTGGTGAAAACAGTGCAGGTATATCAAGGTTCACCAAACATACATCAGGAGGGATTGCAATGCTCCACATGGCAACGCCTGCAGTGCCACCAGCCATTATAATCGCCCCCAGATTGAGTTGAGAGGGGTCAGACCCAGCTGGTGTCAGCCCTTTCTTGGCAACTTCATATGCGGCAAAGTATCTATACGCATATTCCAGCACTTGCGCCATCAGTCGTAGTCATAGAAACCCTTTCTTAACATTGCGTTACTCACGCAGCACTGCCAGGTCCGTCTCTTGCCAGCGTAGCGCCAGTGCCGCGGAAGATACTGCGCATACCGCCTTCCCGATACAAGACCTTGAAAACATCAAACACGCCTTTGTATTTTTGTCCGCTTCCTTGGCCTTGTACCTGCAAGAGTACCTTGGCACGTTCTACAGGGGCAGTGACAAGAGTTGTGGGAACAGCAGAAAGGAAACCGGCAACGGCAAGCTCAGATATGCTCAGAGCCTGTGTCTTGCGATTAGGCGTGACGGCATAAATGAGATTCTTTGAGGTATCGTATGCCTGACATCATCTCTCTTAGTTTGGGGATGTTCCCAACGTATGAGGGTGTAAAAACAAGACCCGGGCGCACCCAAAAAGAAATTGCGAAAATTGGCGTCACGCCAAGCAGAGGAGGGACAACGCCTCTGTAGAGCCTGAGGGAGAATTATCGAACAACAGAGAGACTCGTAAAACAAAGGCCACATACCCGGTTATACCATCCCTAGCCACTGCTTTCCGTACAACATCTAATGCGCCAGTGTAGGTCCCAGCTGGAGCAGTCTGCAGCCGCGTCTTCGTCAAGTCAAAGGGATGGCCTGGCGGTCTTAAAATCAATGTATATCAAAGCCTCTTTCAACGAGTGCGTACCGACTAGAACAGCTGACACGCCTCCAAAACCACCTGCAATGAATGCTTTGATAGAGTTCGCTGTACTTTTGGCGGCACTGGACGGAGCGGACTCTACCAACTTCGCTTCGTCTGCACTCTTTCCAAAAACAAGTTAGACAATGACAGCTATAACTACAGCTCCAGGTACTGACCATTGGTATAAAGATTCAGTGGAACGCGAAAATCCTACTCGATCCGAGGCTGCAAAACAAACGGCATCCCGTGGAGCGTTGTCATGTGATTCCTCTCATGAGACTGATTGGGAATAAATAACCGGAGTTATATTTCATTTTCACTACTTTACACAAAAATGCCGGACGAGATAGAAAGCACACCATGCGAATACTCTTACACCAACCCTGCTACCGCACAGTTCTTCACACATTCCACGCTCCTGGGATTGGCGCACTCGGGCCTGCTCTATCTTCAAGACGAATGCCAGACCTGGAAGCCCCACCTTGAGGATGGAAAAGCTCCTCCATCAAATTGGCAATGACCTCTTCGACATTGAAGCTACGCCTTGCTGACTGCTGACGGAGATGTTTGCCCACGAGTGTCTCTAGCTGGGGATGCGTCCTTGGAGTGAATCCCATCTGAATAGCACTCAGAGAGAATGTCTCAGTCACTGATAAAACCCACTCACCCCAGCAAGCCTCACAAGCACCTCCTGCCGTCGACCTCCTTCGATGGTGTTTTGGTTATGAAAGTCCGTGACTCCGCCAACCAGAACGCTGCGCGAAGACGAGGCAGCCATAAGCTCCGCGGGGTGGGGGCTTTAGAGGTTGATTCAGTATATAACGCGGGACCTTGCAATATCATACTAAAATACTGACGGGACTGGAGGAGCAGGTTCTTCCACGTCTGAGACTTGACGAAGCCGAGCACCTCGCATTTCTCTCTGTCTTAATCTTTCCTCCCTCTGCGCCTCTCGCCTCTCCTTTTCCTTCCGCCTGGCTTCCTTTTCCCTGTTGTGATCAAGCTTAATAAGACGGAATGCTACATGTGCTAATCCCTTACTTTCTCCATTCCTCTTTCTTCTCCTTGTAGTACTGCTTGGCTTCCTCGAGTTGAGCTTTGCGAGCATCATGAGCTACAAGATTCCGAGGAGGAGGTAGATGCACTGGATATCCTGGTAAGAAATCAGGGCCAAATCCGGGAGGACCACCAATCCTAGGGCCTCCAAACCTACCGGGAAGAGTATTGCTCCGTCTCATCCCGTGGTGTGTACCGGGAGGGTGAGGGCCAGCCCACATCGGGGGGTACATCTGGTGTGCAAAACCATCGATATGCCTTGTGAGTAAGGGCGAGCCTGATGGTGGTGGTGGGCCTGATGGAACCGGGTAACGGTATCTGCCACCAAGACCTGGATGAGGAGGGGGGATGGGGGGAGGAATGGGATGGTGGTATTGTCCATGAAGTGGAGGAAGTCGAGGCTCGTGACTAAAGGAGTAAAGCGGAGCACGAGGTTCAGGCTTGCTATCACGTTTTGGAGAGTTGACTGGGGCTGGAGAAGCGGGGCGAACTGCGATATAATCAGGACGCTCTGCAGAATGGGGAGGGGAGGGGGAACGGGAACGGTTGACTGCCGGACAGCGAGTGCGAGGGGAATTCGACATTATTATCTCTGGTGTAGGGGACCTCCGAACTTCTTGAGGAGTCTCAGAGTGAGTGGAAGAGTTGATGATACTTCCCAATGCCCTGAAAACGCCACTCAGTGCCTCGGAAACTTTGCGACCAGCCTCCTCCTGTGCGTGCTCTGCCGCTCTTGCTAATCCGTTCTGTGCAGATTCCGCAGCTCTGATAGCATCATTGACCATCACATCGCGCTCTGCTGCCCAGTAAGCCCCTTGGCTAGCGTTTCTAACTATATTCTTGAGCCCTTCAGAAAGCTCCGGATGTGATCCAAAGGCATTCGTGAGAGCGCCGAGAAGTTCAGCGACGTCATGGGTCAAAGAGGGCAACGGTGCAGTTGCTGGTGGCCTGTAGGGAGACGCCTCTCTGGGCGGAAGAGGAGGGTCGGGAACAGGAAGGTTTCCCAAGACGGGGCTCGGGGGGTCGGACGGTGGACTAAAAGAGTTCGATGCAAAAGGGTTTGGAGCAAAAACAGGAGTCCCTCTAGAAGACGGCGGCGTCATAACACGGAGTACTGATGGACTCCTGGAACGGTACCGCGTCTGCATACGGACTGGACGAGGTGACGGGGACCTGGAACTTGAGTCTGACCGCGAAATGGAACGTGAACTACGGATGAGCGGTGGTGTGTGTGGCCTAGATTGGCGGCTCGACCTGGACTGTGATTTCCCACGGACATACCCTTGTTCAGTATCATACTCCAAGACATGCACGGGCTGCTTATTGGGCATATCGTCGTGAAGGACGGAAACCGAAGAGGCATCAGAATCTTGGTAAAGATCCTCGTCCGAATTCTTAGACACCTCGTCCTTGCAGACATTGCCTCCCACAAGGCTAACTGGCGAAGATGTCTCGCTACGGTACTCTGGCGCTGCGGGTGGCTCCTCAGTGACGCTGCTGTCGACAGTCTCGACATAAGCACTGCTTGAGCTCTTCGGCGGAGGCGGCGGCGGCTGCTTGTCGGAACTTGGGAATACGGGTATTCCTGCGATGTCCGGACGCCAATCGTCTTCAACGATAAATTCAAACATGTTTCCGGTAGCGGGGCGCTGAGGCTGAGTTCTCTGTTGCGCCCTCAGAGCCCCGATATTCTTGACAGTAAACTTGATCGCACTATTGTGCATGCGAGGGACAGTGGCGTAGTAATCCTGCAACTCTTCATGGGTGCTGAGAGTGATCTCATCTCTAACAGTGTATTGTAAGTCATAAGCGGCTATGCCAGACTATCAACACATACCCATCTCTAGTAAACAGAGGATGTAAAAGTCAGCGGGAATCAAGGGCTCAACGAGAGTACATGGACATACGTATCAACATAGGACACCCCGACATCTTGGAGGGGGATGCCGTACAACAATTCTATACGAGACGCGAGAGAAAACCAAGTAGGCTGCTCTGAGAAAGTGACTCGACGAGTTAGCGCATTGGTTCCTGTTTGGACCAACTTGAACTGAGTGGGGGCCATAGTAGCAGGAGACGAGTGGCAATGAATGACGTTTGCGCTTTATGTAAGGCCAATTCGGGCGGAGCTCAAAGCTTGTCATCTGCGTGTCACTCCTGCGGTTCTCACTTGATTCGCGCAGCCAGGAGGCACAGCAATCCGCAAGATCACGTTCTAATGCGGTGTCTCACTCGAGAGTTGCAGCACGATAGCAAAGGCATGCAGTTCAACCTCCGTACTCTGTGCAGCCAGATGGCACCCTTGAACAGCCCCTTGCTATCCTAGCGAGTACGCTGCGAGAGTTTAATCGGATGATCTCCCTTCAAACAGAAGGGCCTCGACCCCTTGTTGCGGATATTTCGACCTTCTTAGGACTCCGACTATCTTAGCGCTTTGTGAGCACTTTGTTGGGGTTCCTTGCACACACATGGCATGGCACGCAAGTAATCAAATTGTATATGTGGTGTTGTTCGTGACAATGGCGTAGATAGTTGGCTGGTTCCCGATTATTTGCCTATCGAAGGGGGGGGAATTATGCAAATGGAAGGTGCCAGCCTATTTACCCTTGATTGTCAGGCATAGCCTTTGCTCAAGTCACTAGCAATGTGGTATCGTGCCTGCAATCGGTGATAGTTGTATTTCATGACTCGCTGGTAGGGAGTCACACTCAAAGAGTCAAGACTTGATAAAGGACCCAGTTGGGTTGGAAAAGAACTTGTAAGAATCATAAGCTCCATCCCAACAAGTATAGAAAGCAGTGTTAATAGGCGACGACAAAGCAGGAGCACCGAAGTCGGACCACGAACATGAAAAACGAATAAAAGCTCTAGGAGAATGTAGCTAGCTGGGTCACCCCAATGTCTATCTTCCCAGAACAACAAGTTTTGCATAGCAGAAATGAATTGTTTGACATTATATGTATTACTTGTTCCCGTCAGATGAGCATATCAATGCCAACATTGCCAACACCTGACCTGTGCGCTATGATGGCTGTCGAGTCGCATTATCTTCAAAGACTAGCAACTCACCTGGCAGCTGGTCAATGAAACAATCAGTACATTGGATCAGCAATGAATTTCATCAGTCCGAGGTAAGTGATCCCAGCTGCGGGTCGTAGTTCCTTGAATATTACCTTTCTCTGGACGGAAGCAAGAGAGGTACGCGAGCACATTAGTCGAAGAATAATTGAATCTGTTGTATAGATAAATTAAAGTCAGATTGAATATATAAGGCCGAATGCCGGTTAGCAGGGAGACAATTTGGCGCCGTTGAGTGAGTGTTCAGTGAATTTCCATCCAAGTCACCCCTTGTATCCTTCGGATTACTTCAACCGATTGCGCGCGGAAGCTCATTTGCAAAATGTGACACTTATGGTGTTTAAATAGAGTATCTCAAACAGGACTTGATCACTATATCGAGGGAAGCTCATCTGTTCCTAGCGTCGTCGGCTGGCGCGCGCTGCTACTGTGCCATCGTGTGAACAAGCTGTAGAAGGGTATCAACAGCCAATAATGGGTCCCTCGTTAAGGTGGTATATACAGCCAAACTACAACTGCGAACGAAATTCCTTGTAGACAACGTCGGCAGCAACAGTGTATCCAGAGGAAGTCGAGAGAGAAGGGTTAGCCGGATGCTCTTACTGTGCATGATATTAATAAAGGTGCTGCGTCATATGAACGGATTTAGTCTGGAAGGGGCAGATTGCAAATTTGGTTGTGCCCCACACCGTTCATCACAAGCCATCTGCGCTCGAGATGATATGGATAGGACCGGTAGTAGGGTCGTCTGGGAAAGAACTTGCATGATGAAACGCAAATATGTATTCAACAGTCGAGGTCGGGTGTCATGTGATGATTCCAAGTCCCTACATCTTCCCAGGCATCTGGTAAAGGTAAAGGTAAAGGCATTTGTTTAGAGTGGCTGTTCTACTAGTCTGCCAAAAGGTATGCTAGCGGCCGAAAACAAATCAATTGTGTCGATCTACGTCGAGCGCTTGCTGACCGAAGAAAATTTCACGCAAAGATCGCGAACTTTGGGTCGATACCCGCGGGATTGTTGAAGCTGTTGAACCAAGCTATAAACAGGGGACTGCCACGTACTCAGTGAGATACATACCGCAGGTTGCAGTCCAGACTGCTAATCGCAGCAAGCTCTTCCGGCGAGAGATCAAAATCAGTGGCAGCCAAGTTCTCCAGGAGGCGTTCCTGCCGACTCGATTTAGGGATAACTGCAATGCCACGTTGAGTTACCCATCGTAAAAGAACTTGAGCAGAAGCTACGCAGCATGAAGATCAAAACACAGATAAGCTAAACAATGGACATACTGCGTGAATGTGCGCTAGCTATCTTGGTGATGATGTCCTGCGTGAACAAGCTTTCTGCACCCATATCCGCGCCAAGTTCTACATAGGAAGGGGGACCAAAAGGGGAGTAGGCAGTGATGGCCATCCCGAGGATGTCCTGTACATACTCGACAAGCGGTTTCTGCGTGAGGTACGGATGGTGCTCAATCTGCAAGACTTGGGGTTCATAACGAGCGTAGGTGTGGATATCTAACAGTTGTGCTCCAGCAACATTACTGCATATATTCTCCAAATCAGCAGTGCTTTGTGTGTCTTAGAGAGAACGTACCTGACACCAATGTTCTTGACCATCCCTTCGTCAACCAGTTCTTCCATGGCTTTCCATGTCTCATGGTACGGTGTGTTCTCTACATTAGCATGAATATAACATTCTCTCAGAAAGAAAAGTTTGCGCACGAAGGACAACTTTAGTCCCAGCAGCATCGTTGAACCACCCGGGAGGGTAACGTTCCGCGGGGTCGACATACTTGAGGGAGATGGGGAAATGAACCAAGAAAAGATCAAAGTCTGTCATAAGCGTTAGAAGTAATCAAGGCGATCAAAGGAGGGTGGCGCGGACAGTCCAAGCCCCAGCAACCAAGTTGCATCTTCGCGGCCATCTTGACGTGTTCGTGTTTGTGGAAGCAATTCCAAACCTTGGAGGTGATGACTGTATTAATAGACTGTCAGCACCTAGGATGTGTGACATATTGCCCGCATACAAAGATCTTCTCTCTTCACCAGTCCATCCTTGATGGCCCTGTGAACACCTTCTCCTGCCTCTGTTTCATTACCGTAGTCACCAGCACCGTCCAGCAAACGGTATCCAACTTTTATGGCATTGTAAACGGCCTGAATCAGAGCGTAATCAGAACTTAGAATCCTGTATGTCAATTTCGAGATAATACGTACGTCCGCAGTTTGGGATTGAGGGATCTGTCATGTTATGATCAGCACAAACAAGAAAGTTGATTACCAACCCCACCTTCCACAAACCAAGGCTATGAGCAGCATCGTGAATATACAATATACCGTCAGCTGGAGGTATCTAAACTTACCCCACAAGAGGCATCTACGAGCGGAATTGTTAGTCAGCACTCACTGCCAACGATTCAAAGGACTCCGACCTTTTGACCAGTTCGCTTCAAAATTGCAGCCATGGCTTCTAGGTATGAAGGTGGTCTGCGCAGAGTGGGACTTGCTTTATACACGGAGAAACTCCGGATAGGTCCGGGCCGCTGACGTCCATGTGACATCACGGGCATTGGTGCCGCATAGAAAAATCACGATCTGCTATATTAGAACTTCCAAGGGAAGCTTAATATTGACTAAAAAAGTATGCTCATGACTAATAGAAATGATTTGAAAAAGAAAATAAAGTAATGTAGCGAGTACCTTCACTGTCATGCAGCACTTAGTGAATTTTTTTGCTTCCAGTGAGAAATTCACTAAGTGATGACCTAGGAAATCTCTAAATTCTGCCGCTACTGCATACAAAAAGCTGAACTCATAAACAGCCCAGAGATGTATGGCTTCTAAAGGCTTTCTGGATCTATAAAATTCAGCCAAAATATTAAAAATTTGGCCAGAAAACTCTATCACAAATTCTTATGGAAATGTGAGTTTTTGGGTAATTTGATTTGCTTAAAAATATTTGAAACCATTGGAATCCTATGGTTTTCTATGCCAAATCTAGCCAAAAATCTTATAGATATCATGAGCTTTCACATGATTTACTGGTCCATGAAAATGAGCAGGAATTGGAGTTTTCTGAAATAACAATTCTTTAGAAAACCCTTTAGATATTTATTATAGACCTAGGAAATTATCCAAACACTCTGAGAAAATCATAGGTTTTGTCTAGCAACTACTGATTTCCAGCTGACATTCTGAAGCCCAAGCCTCAGCATCTCTAAGCCATGAAGACCAATTCTGAAGTCTACTTCCAAGTGTCACAGTCATGTATCCAGCCAATCTCCAGATCTCTGGGTTCATCCGGTGTAAGACATTATGCTGCGCTAGGACGACAATGGTGCTGTGGACAGGCACTGCTGAGTGTTGTGGAATTAACTACACGTGCATATATCCTACTCCCGAGATATCCGGACGGGCGCTTAACTGCCGGATAGGAGGGGAAGGCAATATATGCTGGATTCCTCAGGTCAATCTCATTCCTTTCCTCTGAATTCATAATCATCTTTTAGATACTGCTTCTATAAGTATACGGACCAAGTTTCACTAGCTAGAGTCGTCTAGTTATTTAGTTATGTAGTTAAGTATAGTTCCCGGTCAGGGATGACCAGAGACTATACAGCTGCACAGGCAGCCGTAGACGAACCCCTCAGTGTGTTCTATCACTGAGGTGGTGAGTCTAACTTGTGTTTACCTTGTAGAAGAGTAGCTAACTGGTTAGTAGATATCTCTGTCTGCAGGTAGTTATTTAATGTTATAGTGTGTTCTATCACTGAGGTGGTGAGTCTAACTTGTGTTTACCTTGTAGAAGAGTAGCTAACTGGTTAGTAGATATCTCTGTCTGCAGGTATTTATTTAATGTTATAGTGTGTTCTATCACTGAGGTGATATCTCTGTCTGCAGTATCAAAAATTTCAATAATTCTCCTATCTACAATAATCCAATAGTAACAACACTGAGATGATAGGAGGGAATGAGCTCTATTGTATTAAGCTGTGAATAGTAAGAGACACAAAACCAGCACCTAGCAAGTGGATTGAAACTCAGAAAAATAACTAATAAATCTCCAACTAGAGAGCAACGCTCTCTTACACTGGAAAACCTTGTACTCTTCTATCCTCACTTCCCCTTGTCATCCCATTTTGACCCTCTTGTTTCTATGTTTTGGAAATCTTTTTTTGATAGTTATGAAATGTGTTTCACTTGCATTAGTCATCCCTGGACCCAATCCCCGAGACCCTTAGTATATAAACCCAAAACCCTCTTGTATATTCTTCAGTTCTGATATTGACTTAATACACCTTGTTCTCTACACACACACTTGTCAGAATTCAATTATCAAGGATAAATGTTATAGATGAATGTAGTGTTAGTAGTAACATTTGAAAATGTTTCAATCCTAATAGAATGATATTCGAAAGTGAATAGAAATCCTACAGTAAAAGCAAATGGCTTTCGGAATGTTTGCGAAAAAGTGCATAGTTCCAAAGAGAGAGATATTCCGAAAGGATTCTCTCTCATGGATCGAATGAACTTTGCAGTCCATGTCGATCTCAGCCAATAGTCTCACATTCTTTTGAAGTGTGTTTAAACCAATATAGATAAGTTTAGAGTACTCACTCCAATGTGAAGTTGTTATTCAATGTAGTTCACAATGATTTGGCAAGTTGGGGTAGAACAATCAAGTAGACGTACAATAATTGAACTAGGGAATATACATGCGAATGTGCTAGCTTTATACTGAACGGTTTGGAAGGGAGAGTGAATGGGAAGGAGTCTGTGAGGGTCAGAAAGTAGCTAAGGTACATGTATACTAATTAAAGGCCATAGGAAATAAGGAACAAGGGAGGTAGGAAAATGGTGAATGAAGAAAAGATTAATGAACTAGAAATAAATCCTGAAACATGTTTCCAAATCACATGGCTCTTCGGGTAGGAATAGCCATGTCCATATCCTTTGGTGGGGGATCCTGAGGGTCTAGACCATTCATATCATAAAGCTAAATGATATATGATGTCATTGCAAACTTTCATAGAAATAGAAACACCTTGATCAAATTAGCTCATTGAAAAAGATGGGAATAGTGATGGGGATAGTTAGGTTGCTTCTTTTCCAAGGAAGTTTCTGATCGAACCTAATTGTTGATTGTTTCACTATTTCTAATTGGGTGATTAGGAAAGTTTGATGACAGATGATGGAAAAACTTCTTGATAGGGTGAATTAAGGGTTCGGACCCATTCGGAGGATTCAGAAAGAGTGATTTAGGAGTGTAGTGCCCCGATTGTAATCGTGACAACACTCTCTATGCTACAACCCATGATGAGCTATGGCTCATCTGGACCTTCCAGATACTTGGATCTCTGAAATACAGGGACAGAATGCTGAGTTGGCACAACACATAAGTTGAAGCCAAGTCCCTCTGACCTGGCTGGAAGTCTACCAGAACCCATCCTGGAAACATCATCATCATTCCTGGTGTCAGAATCCAAATAATAGCAATAGATGTTGTGGGTTAGTAAAAGTGTTCGGAAACATCCCAAATAGTAATAGGGTGGTTTTGGAAAGCAAATAAAAATCCTACAGTAAAAGCGAATGACTTTCGGAACATCTGCGAATGAAGTGCATAGTTCCGAAGAGATAGAGGTTCCGAAAGGATTCTATCTCGTGAATCGAATGAACTTTGCAGTTCATGTCGATCACAGCCAATAGTCTTACATTCCTTGAAGTGGATTTAACTAATAAAAGTTGAATTGAAGGGCTTACTCAAAAATTATACAGTTGTTGGTGAAGTTGAGTTGGGAGCGAGTTTGGCAAGTGTAGGTAGAAAATCAAGTTGACATATGATAATTGAACTAGGGAATGTACATGCGAATGTGCTAGCTTATATACTGAATCATTCGGAAGAAAGAGCGAATGGGAATGAGTCCGTGATGGTTAGGAAGTAGCCAAGGTACATGTATACTAATGAAAGGCCATAGGAAACAAAGAACAAGGGTGGTAGGAAAATTGTGAATGAAGAAAAAGATTAACGGACCCATAATAACTCTTGAAACATGTTTCCAAATCGCATGGCTCTTCGGGTAGAATTAACCATCCCTAAATCCTTCGGAGGGTCATCCTGAGGGTCTAGAACATTCATACCATAGAACATAATGATATGGAATGTCATCGCAAGCTTCCACACAATAGAAACAACTCAATCAATGAGTTCATTGGAAAAGATGGGGATAGTGATGGGGATAGTCAGGGTGCTTCTTTTCTAGAAAAGATTATGATCGGACCTGATTATTGATCGTTTCACTAAACACTTCATGTAGTAATTCCTGAACTGGATTGGGTGACCGGATCAAATGTATGTGAAGCATTGATGCAAGGGTGATTCGGAATTCGGAAGATCCATTCGGAAGGATTGGTTCGGAAGGACAATGATGGATGTGAGGTGTCCATATTGTGATCGTGACACCTGGATTGTCATTTAACATCAGTAACAACACCCCATGTAACAGTATATCAGAACTACAAGACTCAGTAGTTCAAAATGGTCATTACTTGATCAACCACCCAAAACCTGCCCTCACAGGCTGTTATTTTAGATAAGAATTTAGTTATTTTTAGTTAGAGACACAATAGCCGCCTGAAAAGTGCTTGCCCTAAACTAAATGAATTAGTATAAGTAGTTTAGTTTTAGATTTGAATTACTAGTTGGTTTCAGCCCAGTCGCTCTATTGAGAGCCCAGAAAGTTTGTTTGTCTCGTTGATATAGGGTTAACTTGGTCCCTATTTTCTAGTTATTGTTGTGTTGGCTCTCATCTTGTCTTGGTTCAAACATGGTGAACTCCTGGTCCTTAAGAAGACAACCATGTTTGCAACAAATAAGAATTTTGTTATGATGCAAAACACAGATAACAGATTTTTGTGTGGAGTGTGCAGACAAATGCAATTGGCGGTAGCGGCAACGTGATGTGAGTGGGAGCGTGATGTGATGGAAATGGTGTGGCCTGTCACAATCACAAATGGGACATCCCATCATCCCATTCATATCATCCTCGTTCCGAAGCAATCCTTCCGAAGCATTTTTGTCCGAACTCCGAAGCAACATCCCCATACTTTCATCACTTTCATCCAACAACTCTTTCATCCATCACTTTGGCTCAAACACTCCATCTAGTAAAACAATCATTGGTCAGGTCCAATCATATTCTTTTTTTAGAAAAGAACCACCCTGACTATCCCCATCACTATCCCCATCTTTCACCATAAAACTTATTGATTGAGTTATTCATATTCTCTCAAAGCTTGTGATGACAAGCCATATCATCAGGCTCAATGATATGAATGTTCTAGACTCTCATAATTACCCTCCAAAAGAGTTATGCATGGCTATCCCTACCCGAAGAGCCACGTGATTCGGAAACATGTTTCAGGAGTTGTTGTTAGTCCGTTATCCTTTTCTTCATTCACAATTTTCCTTCCATCCTTGTTCTTTGTTTTCTATGGCCTTTAATTAGTATACATGTACCTTAGCTACTTTCCGATCCTCACGGACTCTTTCCCATTTGCTCTCTCTTCCGAGCCCTTTGGTATATAGCTAAACACATTTGCATGTATATTCCCTAGTTCAATTATAGTATGTCTACCTGATTGTCCTACTCCAACTTGTCAAATCATCGTGAACCACACTCAAACTACAACTTTACATTGGAGTGAGTACTCTAAACTTATCTATATTGGTTTAAACCCACTTCGAAAGAATGTGAGACCATTGGCTGTGATCGACATGGACTGTGAAGTTCATTCAATCCACGAGAGAGAATCCTTTTGGAATATCTCTTTCTTTGGAACTATGCACCTTTTCGCAAACCTTCCGAAAGCCATTTGCTTTTACTGTAGGATTCCCATTCCCTTTTGAATATCATTCCATCAAGATAGAAACATTTCCAGACGCTACTACTAACACTACATTCATCTATAACATTTATCTTTGATAATTGAATTCTGACACGGCCGTGAGGTGATAGCATGGGAATGATGCTCGTTGTGACATGGTGACATGGATATGATGCCATAACGATGTGGTGTGACATGGAAGGTGACAGTGTGATGCAGCAAATGGCACGATGTGTATGTAACCATGTGATGTGGAGATAAGGTGTGATATGTCCTGGTGGCATCTTGGTCGTGTGCAATGATGCAGCGAGAGCATGAGGTGTGGATATAAGTGCAATTGCATGTGCCATAATTGCAAGTATGAGAAGCTTTGAGTACAGGGTGGGTGAGCATGCCTGTGTGTGAGAGATATTGAATGCAGGTGTGAATGTGAGTGCACACGATAGATTGCAAGTACAAGTGTGCAAGTGAGTGTGCATGCAAGAGGTAGACTGTGCGAGTGAGGCTGTGTGTGAGAAACTGTGTGTGCAAGCATGCGAGTGTACGTATGTGCGCACGAGAGCTTGGGGTGTACGAGGTGTAGCACGAAGGTTTATAGGAGTAATGAGATGTAGTGTGTACATTCGAGAATCTGTGGGTGTGCATGCATGAGTGAATTGCGAATGCAAATGTTTGTGATGAGACTGCGAGTTGTGGCATCACAAATGCAGGCAGGAGACCCTTGAACAATAGGGTACACACCCCTTGAAGGGTGTAATGTATCGTGAATGTGCAAGGGAGAGTGTGCAAGTGTGTGTGCACGTGGGAAAAACTTGGATGCTGAAATGTGCGCTTGAAGTGCTGGGCTTGACCTCAGCGATGGCATGCACATTGAGTTGAGCATGCAGCTGGAATGTGGTGAATAGTTGGATCTTGCTGGTGATAGTGCACTGAACAAGATGGCGCAGGAATGAAACAAGTGCGCGGTGTGGGTTGTAGCTGTTGTGCATATGCCGTGTGTGTGGATAATGCAGGTAGTTGATCCATTGTCTTGCTAGTATGGTAGAGACTGAGACTTTTAATCTGTGAAAGTCTTAAAGATATAATGAGCCTTTGGAATGTGAGAAATTGAGACGAGTGTGGGTGCTGGTCACAATGAGAACTGATACGAGACGAGAGCCAAAACAATGATAACTAGAAAATAGGGACCAAGTTAACCCTATATCAATGAGACAAACAAACTTTCCGGGCTTGGGCTCTCTATAGAGTGGCTGGGTTGAAACCAACTGGTATTTCAAATCTAAAACTAAACTACTTATACTAATTCATTTAGTTTAGGGTAAGCACTTTTTAGGCAGCTATTGTGTTTCTAACTAAAAATAACTAAATTCTTATCTAAAATAACACAGGCAACCCCCGTGGTCCTGGCTCATAGAGCTAGAAGCATGCCCCCAACCATGAACCCCCCTTTCTGTCATCATTACCTACATCTGGCAGAAGGTTCTCAACAATCGACAATTTCATGGTTGAAAGAAAACCAAATGCCCAGACCCCTGGCTAACAACCCTGACCCTGACCCTGATGATCCATCTGACAATGCATCAAACCCTGACAACCTGGCACCAACCCGATCCTGTCCTTAGAACCTGAAGAAGAAGAAAATGTAGCCAAACAATTGTCCAAGGCCATTGCCAAACTTGTCAAGTCTATGAATTCTGGAGAAGACAATGGCCCCAAGATGAAAATCCAGGAACCGGATTCATTCAATGGATGGATTCAACCCCAAAAAACTACTGTCATGATCATGATTTATCCCTTACATCACCTCCCAAACCCTCCAAACAGTTTACCTCCAAACCATTCATTCGGAATCCGAATCATCAGTACCTTCGTCACACATATTTGCCATCAACATTCACTCTCAAACATCCTGAAACACTTGATTAATATCATAATGAACCAAATGATAAATCGGGTCCAGTCATTACTCTTTTCTCACAAAAGAAGCACCTGCACTATCCCAATCATTATTCCCATCTATTTCAAGGAACTCAATGACAGGGTTGATTCTATACCTTCGAAGCTTATGGTAACAGGGAATACTATTCAATGTATTGACTCATTTGTTCCTGATGTTCAGGGTTGCTGTCTAAAGGAATGGCATGAGGATTTCTCTATCTGAAGGGCCATGCGATTTGGAAACAAGTTTCAGGATTTATTCTAGTTCATTAAATCTTTTTTCTATTCACAATTTCCTTCAACCCTTGTTCTTTATTTCCTATGGCCTTTAATTAGCATACATGTACTTAGCTACTTTCCGATCCTCATGGACTCCTCCCCATTTACTCCTGCTTCCGAACCATCTAGTATATAAGTAGCACATTCGCATGTAGGTTCCCTAGTTCAATTATTGTACGTCTACTTGATTGTTCTACTCTAACTTGCCAAATCATCGTGAACTACATTGAACAGCAACGTTCTAGACTCTCATAATGACTCTCCAAAAGATTTGGGCATGGCTATCCTTACCCGAAGAGCCATGCGATTCGGAAACATGTTTCAGGAGTTGGTAATACTCTATTATCCTTTTCTTCATTCACAATTTTCCTTCCATCCTTGTTCTTTGTTTTCTATGGCCTTTAATTAGTATACATGTACCTTGGCTACTGTCAGAATCCAAATAATAGCAACAAATGTTGTGGATGAATGTTGTGTTAGTAAAAGTATTCGGAAATATTCCTAATGATAACCGAATGGGTTTGGAAAGTGAATAGAAATCCTACAGTAAAAGCAAATGACTTTCGGAACGTCTGCGAATGAAGTGCATAGTTCCGAAGAGACAGAGGTTCCGAAAGGATTCTATCTCGTGAATCGAATGAACTTTGCAGTTCATGTCGATCACAGCCAATGATCTTACATTCCTTGAAGTGGATTTAACTAAGAAAAGTTGAATTGGAGTGCTTACTCAAAAAATATAAAGTTGTTGGTGAAGTTGAGTTGGGAGCGAGTTTGGCAAGTGTGAGTAGAAAATCAAGTTGACATACGATAATTGAACTAGGGAACATACATGCGAATGTGTTTAGCTATATACCAAAGGGTTCGGAAGGGAGGGCGAATGGGAATGAGTCCGTGAGGATCGGAGAGTAATCCAGGTACATGTATACTAATTAAAGGCCATAGAAAACGTAGAATAGTGGTGGAAGGAAAATTGTGAATGAAGAAAAGGATAATCGACCATCACCAACTCCTGAAACATGTTTCCGAATCGCGTGGCTCTTTGGGTAAGGATAGCCATGCCTAAATCTTTCGGAGAGCCATTATGAGAGTCTAGAACGTTCATATCATTAAGCCTGATGATATGGCATGTCATCACAAGCTTTGAGTGAATATGAATAACTCAATCCATAATTTTATGGTGAAAGATGGGGATAGTGATGGGGATAGTCAGGGTGGTTCTTTTCTAAAAAAAGAATATGATTGGACCTGACCACCGATTGTTTCACAGGAATTGATTCAATAGATGGCATATTTGAGTTGACATGATAGACAAAAAGGGTTGTGGGATAAAAGTGATGGGAGTGTGGGAATGTTGCTTCGGGCTTTGGATGAAATGCTTCGGAAGTATTTCTTCGGAACGAATATAGTGTGAATTGAACATCCAGACTGTGATCGTGACAGCTACTTTCCGATCCTCACGGACTCACCCCCATTTGCTTTCGCTTCCGAACCCTTTGGTATATAGCTGAACACGTCTGCATGTATGCTCCTGTTAAGAACTAGATCTTAGCGGGGGCAAAGTGAGGGTTGGGACTCAATATAGAGTCGACCGAGGTTCGGGGTCGAGTTGCCGAGGAGGGCCGAGGCTCGGCGACGAGTCGAGTGGGACTTGGCTTCAGCTTGTGTGCTGCGCCAGCTCAGAGTCCTGTCCCGTATTTCGGACGAGGCCCGAGGTCACCCGAAGTTCGGGCGTGACCCTAACGAGGGGGACGAAGGAGTGTAGAGATTAAGCAAGGTGTATTGGGGTATCTTAGTTGATATCAGAACTGACTATCATGTACATGAATGAGTAGCTTATATACGGAGGGGTTCGGGGATCGGAGACCGGATGACCGAGGTCAGGGTCGTAAGCTATGCAAAGGAGATCAAACGAGTGGGGTGGATATGAAACGTGTCTGAGGTAAACGGGGACTCGGGCCCGAAGGGCCGGGAGCTTCGGTTCGACGGTGGGGTCTTGACAGAACTATAAATTCAGAGGAAAGGAATGAGATTGACCTGAGGAATCCAGCATATATTGCCTTCCCCTCCTATCCGGCAGTTAAGCGCCCGTCTGGATATCTCGGGAGCAGCATATATGCGCGTGTAGTTAATTCCACAACAGGGGATAGTCAAGGTGGTTCTTTTCTAAAAAAAGAATATGATTGGACCTGACCAATGATTGTTTCATGAGGATTATTTCACTAGATGGAGTGTTTGAGCCGAAGTGATAGATAAAAGAGTTGTTGGATGAAATTGATGGGAATGTGGGAATGTTGCTTCTGACTTCAGACGAAATGCTTTGGAAGGATTGCTTCGGAACGAGGATGATATGATTTTAATGTCCAAATTGTGATCGTGACATAAAACTCCACCTCCCTTATATTCTGAATCTCTTGCTTAATATCTTTACAAGTATATCTCTGATAGTCTTGTCAGAATCCAAATTTCAGTGATAAAAGATATAGATGAAGGTTGGGTTAATGAATCTGTTTGGAAATATTCCTAATGATAACAGAATGGTTTTGGAAAGTGAATAGAAATCCTACAGTAAAAGTGAATGGCTTTCGGAACGTCTGTGAATAAAGTGCATAGTTCCGAAGAGATAGAGGTTCCGAAAGGATTCTATCTCTTAGATCGAATGAACTTGGCAGTCCATGTCGATCACAGCCAATGATCTTACATTCCTTGAAGTGGTTTTAACTAATCAAAATGGAATTGGAGTGCTTACTCGAAAATAGAAAGTTGTTGTTGAAGGTGAGTTGGGGATGAGTTGGCAAGTGTGAGTAGAAAGATCAAGTTGACATACGATAATTGAACTAGGGAATATACATGCGAATGTGTTTAGTTATATACCGAAGGATTTGGAAGAGAGAGCAAATGGGAATGAGTCCATGAGGATCGGCGAGTAACCAAGGTACATGTATACTAATTAAAGGCCATAGAAAACAAAGAACAATGATGGAAGGAAAATTATGAATGAAGAAAAGGGATGAAACAAACTAACAACCAATCCTGAAACATGTTTCTGAATTGCCTGGCTCTTCAGGTAAAGATAACCGTCCCTAGATTCTTTGGAGGATGATCCTGAGGGCTTGTCAAGACCCCACCGCTGAACCGAAGCCCCCGGCCCCTCGGGCCCGAGTCCCCGTTCACCTCAAACACGTTTCATATCCGTCCCACTCGTTTGATCTCCTTTTGCATAGCTTACGACCCT
>QMFG01002144.1:0-16062 GCA_003314545.1 Ramaria sp. MG151 | reverse complement strand
GTCAACGCTCAAGTCCTCAGTTCAAGCAAGTTCAAGAATAGTCTAGAACGTTCTAGACTACGTCACATACGTCACGGTCACGGTCACAGTCACAAGACTCGTCATATCTATTGACATCACCTACTGCCAGCATTAAGTATTGGAATTGTGACAGGATACTAAAATTGTAATAGCCATCAGACGACTATTATCAAGTGCAGTATTCCAATCACCAATCCCCTTCTTCAATTACAAGGCATAGAAGAAGTCAAATCATTTGACGTTTTCTTGTACAAAGAAGAGTTTGGAGTTAGGAAACTGACACAGTTACAGCCCTTTAACGACCATCACTGTTCCAATATTCCATCTCCGATCCCATCCTGTGGAAAGAAGACATACAACAATTTGACTAACCTATCAACGATATACACAACTGCTGTGTCCCTCGAACGACTGCACTAGATACTGTCTGAGGAAAGGACCGTTGCGTGCAGGCTTTAGGTATCAAACCCAAGGCGAACACATCAGCGCATTAACGCCCACCGCATGTCTTGCCTCTGCTGCATGCACCCGTCTGGTGGGATGTCGAAGTGGTTGAGACAAGGGACGTTCCAGGTGTCGCGCCGCATGGGACATCGCCAGCCTTCAACCGGTGTCAACTGGACGAAGACGGCCACGTGCATACTTTCAGGTGCACACTACTAGGCCCTGGTATGCATGCGTTTAGAGCACGTGCAACAAGGACCGCAACGTTGGACGCTCGGGTTTTGTGTGGAGGAGACGTGTCTATTGTTCGTATTCACTTGAGCATCCATAAGGTGGACATTCCGGGTTCCGCCCCACCATATATAAGACACATCCTGTGTTGGTTCCCACCACTCAACCAAGTCCACCATCCAAATTCCAACATGAGGCCTGCTACAGAGAATGACAAAACACCTCAGACCCCACAGAGCTACCATGCCCATATTGACGATGAAAAAAAGTATCTCATTGAGGTCAGATCCGCACACGGTGTAGACAAGGGCTCCCTTTTCGACTTGTATGATACAGCCACGCCGGACACCAAGAAAATACCTCTCTGTACGCTTATTGTGGAAAGCGTGTCTCTTCTCCACACGATCGCAGTCAAAGTTGAAGGGCCCGACGTAAAGTTGCTGGACACAGGAGTCGTACATTACGTACACAGCAGAAACCCATTGAAAGTGCACCTCACCTCTGAACTTTTGCGTGTGGTAAAACAAGACCAATACAAGCTTCTCGGTGACTTGTCTTGTTGTGAACCCATCGCTGGCGTCCAGATTACCCATGCCCCCTCGGACGTGGACTCATTCCTGAGACACCCCCGCAGTCACTGACGACCAGGGTGACCCATGCTACAGGTGACGCGACTCGCTTTCAGCCAAAACGTTCTTCGTTGCCCCAGGAGCCAAGAAGATGACCTTTAGGGATGATGCTAAGGCCAAGGTTGCACCATGTGCACCCACGAGTCTTGGTACATACGCACCCAGAGGGCTCACAATGAGTGGTGCCCAACCGATGACCTGGCCTGCATTTTACCTACACAGCCCGACGGCCGCAGTCCGCTACAACTCACATTGCCCAAGACAAACGATGCGTGCAACAAGACACATCTCGTGCATACCGCTGACCCCGCAATAAGACACGACGGTCACAGCGCCCTCCGTGTATCCTCTGTACACCCTAGACTGGTAGGACTCACACAAACGGCACCCGTTATGCATCCCAAGGAGTTGGGTGAACTAAAGACCGCGCTGCTCGAGTCACGCGAGATACGACGTACCACGCCTTGACTCGACCTGCCACACATTGACCGTGGACACCACCAACCCCCATCCAGTGAACCCAGTTGCCCATACAACATGGGAGCAGACGACTTCCGTGCGACAAGTCATGGTGCCGCTACGACCCACACCGCTCGGGATGAGACATGCGCGTGATGAGACGTGTCTTCCACGTGATTCACTGACCCACCGATGGCCCTGCACACCTGGACAGCTGGACGTGCACCTCTAGAGACATGTCTCATGTATGCCGCTGATCTCGCTGCGAACCATGGAAGACTTCAGTCAGGCCTCCGGCATTTCCCTGAGGTCTGACCACCAGCATAACTGAAACTGCGAGTGATCTATTCACTTTGGTTCAACAGCCCCCCACTGGATCAAGCGAGTCCAGCAGGAGCAGAGGCACAGACAGCGGTAGTGCAAGTGCAAATGCAAGTGCTCATCCAGAATCACGCTTCCCAATGGCCTCCACCTTGGCATCGTCAGTCGCGACTCCCAGCTTCGAGCCCCGCGGAAGCATGTTCTGCGCTATCTCAGATGAGTCCTACAGCCCTTTAGTGCAGGGAAAGAAAGGCAGGCACTGGCAAGGGTGCCATCTTATTGTACGTGTACGACCCAGCCCAGCATCGAGTCATGCAGCATGCACACACCGGAAAAGGTTGCCTCTCCAAAACATTCAATGGCATGAGCATCCAGATTCGAACCCTGCCTCTCGCGCTTTGGCATGCTCCCCCCTTGGACGTGGACTGACGAGGGGCTCCTAAGGCCGTCAACAGCTACCCTGACCTCCTTCCAGGCCACTCCTTCGAATGACGTGCGATGCAACACACCACGCTCTCACTATTGGTGTAGCCGTCATTGTCTGCACTCGGGCATGTTTGTACCCAACAGCAGCAGCTCCCTCCCCCTTTTTGCATTTGGAATTGGCAGACGTGTCATATCATTGCCTTTCCCTGGAATGCTATACACCCTCATACTCCAAAGAGACCTCCTATCGATAGGGGACACAACTGATTCTCTCCTGGCACGAGAATTCACAGGATCTGATGGATTTAGAACCGGTTTGTATTGCGGTTTAGAATTCAGACTTGGCTCATCTTACAGTTGAACTTCATGCGTCGGGATGCCGCAGTCTAGAGAGGGGGTGATGTCAGGGGACAACTGGTTTATTCCCTTTTTCCTCTCTTTTTCCCCCTTTTTCCCTTTTCCCCCTTTCCCTTTTCCCTCCTATTCCCTATTTCCTTTTATACTAGATCTATCCTATCTCTAGTATTATGTCCTTTGCCTCCCTTTTTCTCTATTTTCCCCTAGTGCTAGTTACACCTTTGTTTGCTCTTGTTTGATCACCAGTAGCTATATAGTTAGTTGCTTAGGTAAGGGAATCCTCACCCTTTTCTCTTTGGATTTCCCTTACCAGGTATGTGTCTCACTACTGTAATTACTCTTTGATTTTTTATATAACTTTGGATTTCCCTTACCAGCCTAGAGTGAGTCCCTGTGGGTAGCTTGGGGTTCGAGTCCCCTTGCAGGCCTAGGCAGGATGCTGACAGGGTAGTATCCCCTGCAGTATGCCTTCCAGCAGGCATATCCTGGGTAAGGTGAGGTTGCCCTTACAGATTAGTCCTGCCGTGCGAAGCATCAGCCCACTTCCACAAGTTTTATGCATATTTTATTCTTTTAATGACCAACGTAGGGTCATGTATACATGTGTGCTGATGCAGCGGCACCTAATGTTCATGTCACTTATTTAATCTGAGAAATGGCAATCAGATGGAAGAATAATAAACAACAATAAGAAGGTGCATTGGAGTATGGTTGACTTCAATCCACAATGTCCCCCACATCTGCCCCTGAGAGAACCACACTGTGTGAGATGGAGGAGCTAGAGATGACCAAAAAAGAGGAGCCCCAAAGGCAGGCCAAGAGAAGGAGCAGGCAGAACTGCTTGCTTAGGAAAAAGCAAGAGTCAAGAGAGAGGCCTGGGAGAAGGCCACAGCCAAGGCAAAGGCCAAGGCAGATGCAGAGGTGAAGGCAGTGGTGGCCCAAGAGAAGTGAGTGGCTGAGGCAAAGGCAAAGGCTGCTGCTTGGGAGGAGGCTTGGGAGAAGGTGGAGGCTGTGACTGGGCCCAGAAAGCTGAGAGTTTGGCAGTGGTGGGGACAAGTAAGGTGAGTTGGAGACTTGTTGGTACATTTTTGATTCTAATGTCTATCCTTCTCAGAGGGTGGGCACCAAGTGCAGGGATTGTGGCAAGACTTGTATCCTTGGGACTTCGGGGGTCTCTTGTTTGTACTGTTGTAAGCACAAGGTAGCTTGTTGGTGCCCTGAGGACACTGTCAGAATTCAATTATGAAGGATAAAAGTCATAGATGAATGTAGTGTTAGTAGTAATGTTTCAGAAATGTTTCAAATAGTAATAAAAAGATATTTGAGAGTGAATAGAAGTTTTACAGTAAAAGTGAGTGGCCTTCAGAAGGTTCACAAAAAGGTGCATAGTTCTGAAGAGATAGATGTTCCAAAAGGATTCTATCTTGTTGGTCAAATGAACTTCACAGTCCATGTCGATCACAGCCAATGGTTTCACATTCTTTCAAAGTGTGTCCCAACTAATATAAATGAGCTTTAGAGTACTCACTCAAATATAAAGTTGCTGTTCAAGGTAGTTCACAACGAGTTGGCAAGATAGAGTAGAACAATCAAGTAGATGTGCAATAATTGAACTAGGGAAGATACATGTGAATGTGCTACTTATATACCAGATGGTTCAGAAGCAGGAGCAAATGGGAAAGAGTCCATGAGGGTCAGAAAGTAGCTAAGGTACATGTATACCAATTAAAGGCCATAGGAAACAAAGAACAAGGGTTGAAGGAAAATTGTGAATAGGAAAAAGATTTAATGAACTAGAAATAAATCCTGAAACTTGTTTCCAAAGAGCCATGTGATTTGGATAGAGAGATCCTCATGATATTCCTTCAGACAGCGGCCCTGAATGTTGGGAATGAATGAGTCAACATATTGAATAGTATTTCCTGTCACCATAAGCTTTGGAGGTATAGAATCGACCCTGACATTGAGTTCCTTGGAATAGATGGGGATAATGATGGGGATAGTGCAGGTGCTTCTTTTTGTAAAAGAGTAATGATTGGACCTGCTCTATCTGTTGGTTCATTTTGATATTAACAGAGTGATTCATGGTGTTTGAGGGTGACAAAATGTTGAAGGTAAATATGTGTGACAAAAGTGTTGATGGTTCAGATTCTGAATGAATGACTCAGAAGGAAGCTGTTTGGAGGGTTTGGAAGGTGAAGCAAGGGACAAATCATGATCATGACAGACACCCAGGGAAGGGTAGAGAAGGAGCTGAAGAGGGGCCATCCCAAGGGCTCAGGGCCCAAAAGTGAGGAAGGGACTGAGCATCCGACAAAGAAGGCCAGGGTTGTCCCACAGGTGGGCCCAGTTTGGGTGGAACTGCCTCAGGAGCCCCCATGCCTTGAGTTGTTTTTTGAGTGTATTGTTGATGCACTTGAGGAGGGGAACCACCTGCAGAAGCAGCAGGTAGAGGCTGCATGTGACCTGACTGAGATTGTGCGGAGGAGGGCTCAGTCGGACCACCAAGGGTGGTAGCAGCTGAGGATTCATCCCTGAGCTTAAAGTTCATCAAAAGAGGACTTAGAAGGGTCGCAGCAGTTTGATCCAAGGATTTGATGTCCAAGGCTTGGGCACCTTTGGGTGAGGATGAGGGTTCAGGGGTTAGAGACTTCAGGGTTTGGAAGAGTTCAGAGTGGGTCATGGAGGGAAAGGTTTGGGTAGATAAAGGAAAAGGAAAAGAGAGGGAGGAAAAGGCTGAGGAAGAGACAATGGAGTAACTTGAGTATATAGAGAGAAAGCAATGGAAACTTTTTCTTTTTTTTTTCAGTGTGATTTTGGTTCAGGTTTGGGTCAAGATAGATAGAAAAGGACTTAAGAATAAAAGAAGAGAGGTCAAGGATGGAGGTTCAGGCTCAGGGGTTCAGGTGTTAGGTAGGGATGTACATACAGTAAAGTTACTTTTAATTTTTAATGAACTTATCTAAGAAAGAGACCATGTGGTAAAGGAGAAAATGGGGTTGCTACTAAGCCCAAAGCATTAGCAGGTGTTGGAAATTGATATTTTCTTACATTTGGATCTTTTGTTAAATGCTAGGTATCTACTGATGGTATTTTGCAACTTTACTTTCTCTGTTTCATTACTCAAAAACATGTTGATCAATTCACTCTGTATGTCACGATCACAATTTGGGCATTACATTCACATTGCCCTCATCCTGAACAAATCCTTCCGAAGCATCTCGTCCGAAGTCCGAAGCAACATACCCACATTCCCATCAATGCTATTCAACAACTCTTTTATCTATCATTTCGACTCAAACACTCCATCTAGTGAAACAACCCCTGTGAAACAATCATTGGTCAGGTCCAATCATATTCTTTTTTTAGAAAAGAACCACCCTGACTATCCCCATCACTATCCCCATCTTTCACCATGAAATTATGAATTGAGTTGTTCACATTCACTCAAAGCTTGCGATGACTTGTCATATCATCAGGCTTAACGATATGAACATTCTAGACTCTCATACTTACTCTCCGAAAGATTTAGGCATGGCTATCCCTACCTGAAGAGCCACGCGATTCAGAAACATGTTTCAAGAGTTGTTGTAGGTCCATTAATCTTCTTCTTCATTCACAATTTTCCTACCACCCTTGTTCTTTGTTTCCTATGGTCTTTAATTAGTTTACATGTACCTTGGCCACTTTCTAACCATCACGGACTCATTCCCATTCGCTCTTTCTTCCGAATGGTTCAGTATATAGCTAGCACATTCACATGTACATTCCCTAGTTCAATTATCATATGTCAACTTGATTTTCTACTCACACTTGCCAAACTCACTCCCAACTCAACTTCATCAACAACTATATATTTTTTGAGTAAGCACTCTAATTCAACTTTTATTAGTTAAATCCACTTCAAGGAATGTAAGATCATTGGCTGTGATCGACATGAACTGCAAAGTTCATTCGATTCATGAGATAGAATCCTTTCGGAACCTCTGTCTCTTTGGAACCATGCATTTCATTCGCAGATGTTCTGAAAGTCATTTGCTTTTACTGTAGGATTTCTATTCACTTTCCAAACCAATTCGATTATCATTAGGAATATTTCCGAACACTTTTACTAACACAACATTCATCCACAACATTTATCACTGTTATTTGGATTCTGACACTGTAGTTCTTTAATGACTTTAATTAACTAGAAGAATTTTTCCAATAGATTACATGTACTCAATCCTGTTTCATTAACAACGCCCCCTCACATCCCAAAAATATTCCAGAATCATTCCACAACACTGATTATTTTCACTCCCATTAGATAGATATTAAAGTAGCTAGAATTCTTAAATAAGCTTGTATTTCTGGAACAAATCAAAGCAGTAAAAACTTCACAGAGCGATTCTATTGTCTATATTCCTGCATTGCTCAGTCATTATTTCTGTCAGGGGACAACCAGTTCTTCCCTTTTCCCCACCTTTGCTTCTATTCCTTTCCCCCTTTTTTCTCCTTTTTCTATATTAGATTTCTCTTCTCCCCCATTCTGTGTTTCTTTTTTCCTTTATTCTTTAGCATTAATTTATATTTGCCATTGTTTGGCTGGCAGTAGCTATACAGCTAGTTGCTTAGGTAATGCAATCCTCACCCTTTTTCTCTTTGGATTTCCCTTACCAGGTGTGTATCTTGCTATATAGTTATTGCTAGACATTTTATATACTTTGGATTTCCCTTACTAGCCTAGCATGATTTCTGTGGGTAGCTTGGGGTTTGTGTCCCTTTGAAGGCCCTGGAAGGACACTGGCAAGGTAGTATCCCCTCCAGTAGGCCTGCCAGTAGATATATCCCAGTGTAAGATGGGATGTAGCCCTATCAATGAAACAGGGGAATAGTTGAGTTCTCTCTTTTGTTTCTTGAAAGTTTCTCCTAACTTCTACCAGTTTAACTTTTGATGCTTCTTTTTGATAAACTTTTTAATAGAATGCTAAGAGGAGTGGGAAAGGAATATGAATCTCTCGACAAAGCCCCACAACACATAAGCTACCAAACCACAAGAGTGCTGAGTCTAACTATGGTTTAGCTAATTATTTAAAACTTGTATAAGACTTTTTAGAAAGAAATAAAACTGAACTGAAATCTATAACTAGAGAGCAGAGCTCTCTTATACCAGGTCCAGTTGAGGTTGCCCTTACAATTTCTCTGATCAAGAATTGTCACTGGCCATTCTATCAGATATAACCTGATCTGCTGGATTTACCAGTAACCAAAATTTGCTAAGTTTCCATTTAAAAATCTTATCAAAAAGCTTGTGTCCATCACACAAGCATTAGATGCTGAAGGTTTAACCCTGTATCAGTGCTTGTGATTCATCACAATACAGTTGCCAATTCTTCAATCAGACACTCACTCAAACACCTTGAAAGACAAAGAATAAAACAAAAACACATTATGAAAACTCTTTCAATAAAAATACTCTCATTTTATTTCATTAGAAATTTGACATTTCCTTCATATGGATCTTTCCCTTGGTGGTATTGAAGATAATGAACTGGCTGGGAATTGAACCCAGGACCTTCAGTATTCCAGTTTGGTGATTTAACCACTAAGCTACCAGCCCCATGGTTTCAAAGTTATCTGTCACAATGGAGATTCACCAAGGTCAGGATTTTCCTTGTATATTCCAACAGTAGGTCCCAGAGCAATCGTCATTGGTGCAGGGTGACCTATCTAGTTTCACCTTTACACTAGTTGATGCCTCAATTACTAGCAAAGGGATTTTTTCTAACAAGTGCCCAGCTTTTCCCTGTCATAGATGTTTTTCCCTAAGCTTGATGCGGCAAAGCCTTGCGCGTTACCAGCTCGCGTTCCCGTGTCATTGCCAGGTGGAGGGGGCAATGCGCGGCTTCTGGATCCTCGCTGACTCGCATACCTAGTGGGAGAAGGAGCTTCAATGTGCCCAAAACGAGGAGCAGTCTGGGGCGCGAGTGTCGGGCATAATGAACGCCCGGAGGAGACTCATGCAGAGCGAGATGACGGCTGCGCCTTTGAGTCGGGGTGAATATCAATCTTGGTACGAGTAGAATACGGTATTATTGTACAGCAACAAGTAGTTTTGTATATCTTATAGTGTTGCTACGCCGCAAGACTGATGCAGATAATGGTTTGTAGGGCCATGTTTGTTGGGCGTAAGTTTGGCTCCGATCCAACCTGAAGACAACTTTGGACCTACAACATCAACTCTGCCCTCGTCACCTGCCAGCAAGTCAACCTCCGCTCACAACGGACTCCTTTGCTTACAATGGACACACCGCTTATGGTAGTGCTTCGACACGTTGTTACATGAATAAAGGGAGCCAGATTTCAGACTTTGAACGTTGAACGATCCTCCTTATCCTCTCTCCTTTACAGGTTTCTGAAAAAGAAAAAGAAATGGCGCAGAATATCACTGAGAGCTCATCACGCGGAGGAGAGGAACAATGGGACGTGACATGTACCCTGTTGTCGCCAGATGAAGAAATTTACACTGAAACCATTGGTGAGAGAGTCTCACGGAAACGTAGCAAGCGTTGTTCACCCAACAAAAAATTTTGACACTATCAGCCGATCGAAACTTTATCTTCTTTTTGTTGTCTTATTATCCGTGGCCCGCTTCATCATCGACATTGGCGCAACCGCCGCCAGATAATATCATCCGACTGCCCCGGCGGCTTGAACGACCTCTAGTCTGCGAGGTCTCTTCAGAGGCCATTTCCGTCATCGAGCCTAGTCTGGCGGGAGTCCCCGTCGAACACATTCTGGGCCAACTGAAGGACTTTGGCGCGCAGTACGTGTTCTTTTTTTTTTGCTTTAGTCTTGAGGGTCGTGGCGCTGCCCTTCCCCTCTCCCTTTGGCCCAAGGGGGGTTTATCTGACGGAGTTTTTTGAAATTATAGGATGTACGCTATTCTTACGAAGGCCATAGTCACCGTTCCCGCGGGTAAATTGCCACCTCAATTACAGGTCACGACCAAGGAATCGACTCCCAATGTCCCAACGCACGTTCTCGCCATCCATTCAAGTTCAAAGCCTATCGTCTCTGGATCTGAACCCCAAGCCGTTAAATACTATCCTGTGCATGCCATCGTTCTCGCCACTCAATGCACAATACTTCCTGTTTTCCCTCGTTCACAGCCGCTAAAATATTCAACTCACAATTTGGTCCCGGTCATTCCTTGGTGTCTTCCGAGTCCTTCAAGATTCCCTCTCCTTCTCGCTTACTTGTACACGCATCGAACACAGGACATCCTATCGGCATTATGTCCCGTCCCAATCGGTAACTTGTCCTCGCAAGGTCATATGAAGAAGACAGCGGAAACATGCACTGTGCAGACTCTGGTTGTGTTCATTCACAGGACAATATCTTTGACGAGGACTATTCATGCTATGGGAATCCTCGATGCCGCGCTGTGGCGGACAATGAATTACATTTGGTCTATATTGTTGGGAGCACTGACTATGAAGAGTGAAAATAACTCGGCCTAGGTATTGAAACTGGTCTACGCGCTATCCTATGGCTACACTCGGCGCAACATATTATGCATCACTCTCATCGACTATGTACACTTTCTTCCTACTTCTGTTGCTGGAAGTCTACTTGGGGTTTACGGGCTGTCTGTCTTTTAGCACATCGCGGCGTCAGATCGTTTTGCATTTCAGCAGCTACTAAATATACGAATTTTTACTTTTTGAATTTCTGAAGCATAAAGGCTGGTGTAAGCGGCACAGGGTGTTGCATTGATAAGCCAGAACGCTTATGTAACACTTCAGTGAATCATTTATTCGCCGAGGTGAATCGTTTCTGGTCAGTATACTTACACCGAAGTCAGCTACATACGTAGGTATTATTTTATTCCGCTCTCAGTGAGCTATGCATTATAACCTTAACATATTATGGGCCCTGCTAACATCGCCGCACCTAACAACGGGCCAAAGTCCTTCGCAATCCCAAACTTGCCTAAGATAGGTCAAACTGGGTAACATGGGAAACCCAAATATGGGCAACACTTGCATCAAACAAATGTGTGATACGACACCCAACTGGCATGGTCTGAACGCCAGGACCAATTACAACACGTCCAGCAAGCCATATCATGGATGAAGGTCAGGAAGAAGCATTGGCGAAGGCTGAAACACACTGGGATGATTATTCCCAACAAGAAGCTTTAGACATAATCATTCAAAGCCTTTTTGACCAATGTAGGCTGATGCAGACAAATGGTGTGTATGGCCATGTTTGTTGGGCGTAAGTTTGGCTCCGACCCACCAGAGGATAACTTTGGACCTACAACATCGACCAGCAAGCCAATCACCGCTTACAGTGGTCTTTCCACTCACAATGGACACTCCGCTTACGATGGCGGCGCTTCGATACGTATAAAAGGAGCCAGATTTCCAGACTTTGAACCTTGATCGATTCCCCTTATCCCATCTACAAGTTTCTGAAAAAAAAGAAGAAGACATGGCGCAGAGCAGCGAGGAGAAATCATCACAGGGAGAAGAGCTATGGGAGGTGACATGTACCTGGTTATCTCCCGGAGAAAGAGAAAACACTGGTGCGAGAGTCGTAGCAGGCGTCGTTCACCCAAAACAATGTTTTTGACACGATCAGCAGAGGAACGCGGTCTCGACACTATCTTCTTGTTGACTTACCATCCACCACCCGGATCGACATCATCCCAAGCACCACAAAATTCTGAATACCACCTTCCAAGGCGGCTTCGACGACCTTCATTCCGCCAGATCTCTTCAAGGGCCGTTCGCGCCGTCGCCCCCCCTGATCTCACGGAAACCTCTCTCCCAGGTATTCTAAACTCTCTGCGGTCCATCACCAATGTGTGCGTGTTTGTTTTTTTGCTTTTTTTTTTCTGTGAGGGGGAGGGGCGTGGCACCGCGTTTTCCCCTCTCCCTTTTGGCTCAAGAGGGTTTCTTCAACTTTTTTGAAATTCCAGGGCGTACGCCACTACTAGAAAAATCACCTTTACGGTTCCGGCGAATAGAGTGCCACTCCAATTAAATATGGCGATCAGTGGAATGACTCGGGTACCCTATACTCAGTTGCCTTATATCCCAACGCACTTTCTCGCCGTCTATACGGAGCCTACTGCCTCTCAACGTGAACCGCAAGATGTCACGCTCTATGCTATCCATGCTGTCCTCTTTGTCGCGTATTGTGCAAGGCTTCCTTATCTCCCTCCTTCTCAGGTACAAGAGGGTGAAACTCGCGCATTGCTCCCGGTTGTTCTTATGGCTGTTCCAGACACCATAACATTCCACCTCCTTCACGCTTACCTATACAAGGGTCGGACCCAGGATATCCTCTCGGAATTATTTCCCATCCCAAGGGGTGACTTGTCGCCTCACGATCATATGAAGAAGATAGCGGAAACCTGCGATGTGCGGACTCTGGTTTCGTTCATTGACAAGACAACCTTTTTATGGCAGAATGTGTTTGCTCTGGAAGTTGTCGATCACAAGCTGTGGGAAACTATCGATCAAGCATGGACGATATTGTTCGAAGCCCTGTCTCTCAAGAGTGGCAAAAACGTGGCCTAGGTACTGAAACTGGTCTATGTGCTATCCTATGTCTGGGGGAAAACACTCGGCACGACAGACTACGCATCACTCCCACGCTCTTTTATTCTACTTGTTCTGCTGAAAGTCTACTTGGGGTTCTTACGGGCCACCTTTCCTCTAGCATGTTGCTGGTGTCAAATTTTAGTTTTGCGTGGCACAGTTTGAGGAGTTATGATGTCGAAATATACAAACTTCTACTTTTTGAAAAATTTCTGAAGCATAAGCGCTGGTGTCAACGACACAGCACTTGGAGAACAAGTTTCTCATATCTCACACAACACTTGATCGACCTTTTGATAGCGGGTAGATCTAGTTATTGTAAATGGATGTCACTGCTAATGAGATGCTCACTAGCATCATCATCATTCACCAGACAGCGCGGATGTTCCCAAAACATCGCAACCATCAATTCAATCACATCACATATCACACCCAAACCCCTCGGTGATACTACATGGCGAACGAGCATACACACACCCCGATACCCGTCGCCCCCTCCTTCGAGACCATCTCGGCCTCCACGGGCAGCACACCGCGACTGCTAACATGACCTGAAACTACATATAACCAACCCACCCCAAAGTCCTCACCTCGAAAACAGCACGACTTTGACTTGCATCTGGGATGCGGGCACCACTTACATGGTATTGGCATCGAAAGCGAGACAGTGCCGTGGACACCAGCGCTGCTTCAAAAGTAGAAGTTCGTATATTTCGACAAGATAGCTGCTTATACTATGCAATGCGAAAACTGAAACTTGACGCCGCGACATGCTAGAGAAAAGACGGCCTGTAACACCCCAAGTAAACTTCCAGCAGGAGGATAAAAGTGGGCATAGTTGATGAGAGTGATCCATAATCTGTCGCGCCGAGTGCTTGCTCCCAGACATAGGATAGCACATAGACCAGTGTCAACACCCGTGCCAAGTTTTTTCCACTCTTGATAGTCAGCGCTTCGAACAATGTCGACGATGCGTGATTAATAGCTCGCCACGGCTCGTCATCGAAAATTCTGAGAGCAATAACATTCTGCCATAAAAAGGTTGCCTGATATTCTCGGTTTCCCTCTCTAGTTGTCTTTTATTGGTTTTGTTCAGTTACTAGCAGTTATACAGTTAGTTACTTAGGTAAGGGAATCCTCATCCTTTTCTCTTAAAATTCCCCTTACTATGTATGCCTTGCACTATCATAGTTACTATTTAATATCTTATATTGCTTTGGATCCCTCTTACCAGTGGCCTAGTGTGATCACCGGTGGGTGGTCTGGGATTAGAGTCTCCTTGAAGGCTTGGGCAGGCTGCTGTCTGAGTAATATCCCCTCTGTAAGGGCAACCCTCCTAGCGCCCATAGGTACCTAGTAGAGGGGAAATCCAAAGATATATATGTGTAAAATATACAGTGAAGGAACTCTCACCTAGTAGAGGGGAAATCCAAAGAGAAAAGTCTAGGGATCCCCGCTACTAGTGAAAAACTATATACGACTACCTAACGCCCAACCAGGGGCACCCCTACGCGCTGTCAACCCTGCCCGACTTCTATCCCCATAAGGCACTTCAACCCTGACAAAGGTCGGATGTCAGGCTGAAGGTTCGGATCAACTATTCGAGTTCCACCCCGAGGTTGGCTGAGGTCTTGGGTGTCAGGGGACAACCTATTTTCACCCGGTCCTCCATCTCCAAGACCCCTACACATGCGAAACACAAGTCCAAGGCACGGGAACCTTGGTCCGAAGCCTCGGGTCCTTGACCCGAAGCCTCCAAGCACGAACCCGAAGTCTCGGGCCTCTAGTCCGAAACCTCGGACCACCGGAGACCTCAGCCAGCCAACCTCGAGGTGGAACTCGAATAGTCGATCCGAACCTTTGGCCTGACATCCGACCTTCGTCAGGGTCGAAGTGCCTTATGGGGATAGAAGTCGGGCAGGGTTGACAGCGCGTAGGAGCGCCCCTGGTTGGGCGTTAAGTAGTCGTATATAGTTTTTTCACTAGTAGCGGGGATCCCTAGACTTTTCTCTTTGGATTTCCCCTCTACTAGGTGAGAGTTCCTTCACTGTATATTCTTATACATATATATATCTCTTTGGATTTCCCCTCTACTAGGTACCTACGGGCGCTAGGAGGGTTGCCCTTACAGTAGAAAAGTCTCCAGAGAAGGACCGGTGGTCAGAATGCAATTACCAAAATAGGTAACTATGGAATCGAGGACAGCGACTCAGAGGACGCAACCTCTCCCGTACGCACTGCACCTGATTACCCCTCCTCTATCATCGGAACACCCAACTCCAAACGCCGAACGGACCCTCTTTCCCTACTTGAGATGGATATGTCAGAAGACCGTCTCCGAGCTGTGGAAGAGGAGTTGTCAGCGAACCGGATGAAGACCGATGCCATTCAACTAGCATTAAAATCAATCCTGGCCAAATTGGAAATTGACCCGCGGAATGTCGCAACGAGTCCCAAACCTGACCCGAGGCCGAAAATGGACTCGTGGGATAGACCCGAAGAACCGAACCTTGGTACGACAGGAAGGCAGCTAAGACCGGCCCTCCCTTCGGACTTCGATGGAGACCGGAACAATGGCCATGCATTCCTCAACTCTTGCAGGCTCTACTTTCAGATCTGCAAGGAGGACTTTCCGAATGACCAACTCCGGATCCACTGGGCCCTTTCCTTCTTCAAAACTGGCCGAGCCGCTCGCTTTTCGAACGAAGTGATGCGAACCGAACCTAGGACTCAAAGGGCAAAATACTCGGATTGGAATAGCTTCGAACAAGATTTCGAGGAAAACTTCTGTCCGAGGAATGAACAAGTCTCAGCGCTTACAAAGCTAGAAGGCACGAGTTGGTACCAAGGGAAGGACTCGGTCGAAGACTACATAGACCGATTCTCGGAATTGATCGAGATGGCCGAATACTCGGACAACAAAACCATCGTGATCAAGTTTCACAAAGGCCTTGACCCCGCGATCCAGAACCGAGTAGCAACGCTCGGAGATCGAATGCTGGACATTGACGAACCTGAGAAATGGTTCCAAGCAGCTCGGAGGGTAGCTTGGAACCGAGAGGCAAACGAGGCCTTTATGGAATCCAACCGAAGTACGGCAAAGGTCAATGCCCGAGCGGCACCTCCGAAGTCCACTTCTAACTTTGGAAGGCCTTACTTCAATTTGCCCGACATCTCGGCTCAACCTCGAAGCGTCCCGAAGGCATTCTACGAAGCACCGAAAGTAGCTTCAACCCAATTGAAAGATGGTCCGACGCCTATGGACATAGATCGGACGAAGAACTGAAGCGACCCATCGGTTACCTGCTATCGATGCCATCAAACAGGTCACTACTCCAGAGACTGCCCTCGAAGCTATGACATCCGAACCATGACAACGGAAGAAAAGCTGGAACTCCTACCAGAGTTGTTAGCGCTGGCAGACGTATCTGAGACCATGGATCCTGAGACGGAACCGAGACCCGAGGAGAACCCGGAGGCAGATTCCTTAGAGGGTTTTGGAGGCTGCAGCGGGTGAATAGTACGCCCCCACTGCCTGTACATAATAGATTCTCCTGTCTTGAAATTGAGGGTGAAGT
>QMFG01002143.1:9533-21513 GCA_003314545.1 Ramaria sp. MG151 | reverse complement strand
ATATATATATCTCTTTGGATTTCCCCTCTACTAGGTACCTACAGGCGCTAGGAGGGTTGCCCTTACACTCTGGGTGCTTGTTCCTAATGAAATGGAAGCATTCAGCTTCTGTCGCAGATCAGTCACGATAGGGGTGAGTGAAAATGGTTAAACCATTGCTAGATAGACTTTTGGTAATGTTTTGGAGTCACATGGATGCTGATTGCTGGCTATGTGAGCTCGTTGGTGTCTGAATGCATATATGTGCTTGTTTGTGCTCATGTGGTCTCAGGGATGCTTTGCCAGTTGATTCTAAAAATGTAAACAGAATGTATTCTAAAGCTAAAAGCTTTGAACTGAAGTCAGTAATATTTTTGTGATTGTTTTCTATTTTATTGGGTTCTAAAGTGGCTCTGCTGATCATTTGAGTAGATTATGTAATGCAATGTTCACAGGGTAGAATAATAATAATAACAGCATACACCCAACCACACATGTTTGCACTTGAAGGATCATCCATTGATATATATATGTGTCAGGGGACAACCAGTTTATTCCCTTTTTCCTCCCTTTTTCCCCTTTTCCCCCTCTTCCCTATTTCCTTTCCCTCCTTCTCCCTACTTCCTCTCATACTAGATTTATCCTATCTCTGGTATTATATCCTTCATCTCCCTTTTTCTCTATTTTTCCCTAGTACTAGTTACACCTTTGTTTGCCCTTGTTTGACCACCAGTAGCTATATAGTTAGTTGCTTAGGTAGGGGAATCCTCACCCTTTTCTCTTTGGATTTCCCTTACCAGCCTAGAGTGCGTCCCTGTGGGTAGTTTGGGGTTCAGGTCCCTTTGCAGGCCCAGGCAGGATACTGGCAGGGTAGTGTCCCCTGCAGTATGCCTGCCAGCAGGCATATCCTGGGTAAGGTCAAGGTTGCCCTTACAATATGGACATGAAATGATACTGAAGATACAACAGGAGCTGGGGAAACAATTCCTATCGATATGGACAGGCACTGATCCACCACAGAAGCATCAGCACTTCTATTCATTTTGGAAGAAGTATGCATACACACAGGAGCTGTTTCATATTTTTTCTATTTCATCTCCTTCTATGAATACAAAAATATGTTAATCCTCATGTTTGTAGTTCTCAAAAGTATCCACACTAGTTTCAAGGATAGATTAAAAGTAGTTACCCTAGTTTCAAGAAAATATTCCAGAGTCATCCCTGTGAGGGAAACACTGAATGAAGAGGCCACAACCAAAGATGCTCAAGGATAAGAGGACTCGGCAAAGTTTTACTTGGTGACTTATGGCCATGTTCTGCCCTCAAAGTAGCCAATTCCAAAGGTTCTGGGTCTGAGGGAGATGGTTTAGTCCCATTCCACAAACTTTCACAATGGCTTGCATATAGCCTGATAGAACCCATTGAAAATTTTTTGAAGTGGAAAGTAGACAGCATGGAAGACCTGACCGGTCTTTCCGAATACCGGAATGGGGTCTACTCATCAATTTTGGTGTTATATCCTTTAGAGATCACATGATTCCTTGCTCATACTATCCCAACACTACTTCATCCATTCCCCAGTTTCCACGTTTTTTTATTCTTAGAGCAACCTGGAACAAACTCTGTTACTGTAATTAGTCAATTAGTTAGAGGCCGCTGTTTGATCCGCAGATCCGCTGTAGGTATACTTAAGCGGATCCTGAGGAACGCAACCCCTCAGTGTTCGGAGACACTGAGGTGGTAAGCGCAACTATTCTTCCTTGTTTTATTGCTTTTGTTATTATTTATCTACCTGCCGCACGAAGATTACATTACATAATCTACTGATGTATCAGTAGCGCCATGCAGAACAAAATAACAAAAAACAATATAAAAACACTACTAATGAAAATTCAAGGCCTTGGGCCTCAGAATACATTCTGTTTACACTTTTAGAATCACTCGGTGAACAATCCCCGAGGCTATGCAGGGATGAACGTGCACATATATGCGCTTCAGACACGAATGGGCTCCAATAGCCACTGATCGAGCCCCACATGGCTCTGAAACACTTCCAATCACTTATACAAGCATCCAACTTCTATTCCTGACCACCCCTATCGTCACCGATCCACGAATGAAACCGATCACTTCAATTTCATTTAAACAAGCGCCTGGAGCTTCGGAATGGAGTTTCACAATTTTCTCTCATATTTTCTCTTGTTATTTTGACTGAATATAGTAGTTAAACACATGATCCACATTTCCTACAACATCAGGATCGGTTTCAGATGTCTTAAACATGTTTTTAGTACATTTTTGTGCATTCTTCCCTTCATGTAGACTGCAACCCCAGAATCGCTCCATCACCCCACTATTCTTCTTGGAAACACAAAGGACAATTATTAGCTAGCTCTCCCTATAAGTACGCTTGTGATTCCCGTCAGAATCTAAGGCAGTATAACCTCCACATCTCTGGCATAGTCTCTATCTCTTTGCTTGATATCTCTACAACCCTTGCTTTGTTAACGAATCGTCACTGGCTGTTTGTCATCATTTCAAGTGATATTTCGGATCCAGCATTTATCTCAAAACCGTTAAGTTTGCGCTATCTACCTATCTACAAGTCCGCGTTTCTGTATGCAAACTTTAGGCGCTGACATTTTTCTCCCACATCAGCGCATCCCCCGCACTAGAATTCATATCCCACTTAGATTATCTTTTAGGTGCTTAAAGACCGCCTCAAGCAAACTTGAAGAAAACCTCAAAAACAAAACAAAACAAATTCAAATAAAATATATATAAATTCCCATTATACTTCTTATTAGATTAAAAGTCTCATCACTCACCAGCAATGTCGCAGGCAATGATTACAATGCATGCTAAGCATGATATCCACAAGTTTCAGGGATATCAAGCCAAAACTCGGTCGTCACAACTGGACATCTTGGAAACACGAACTACTGGCCACAGCATGAGACAGAGGTCTAGACGAGGTCATCACAGGCGAAGAACCTATACCCAACATAGACAATCAAACAACTCACTTGGTCAACAATGTTATATGTGTCGAAAATGTCCCACTGTCAACTCTCATTGCCGATTGGAAGGATAAGAACAATGCTGCATATAACCAGCTTTTACTCTGTATAACTCCAGAACTTCAGACGCTAATAGGCATTACTTCTAGGTCAAGCGAAGCATGGGCTCTCCTCACAAAGAAATTCGAATCAAAGGATCCCAGCAAGATCAATATTATCAGGACGAAGTACGACAACTACCACATGATAGAAGGTCAACCGGTCAGCTTGTATCTCTCAACCATGAGAGAATTCAGGGAACAACTCGCAGCAATGGGTGAAGACATTGCTGACTCCACACACATCACCACACTCCTCAGGAATGTCCCAGACTCATGGGCACAAGCAGCACAAATGATTAGGATGTATTCAACAAATCCTAATGACGTAGAAGAAAAATTAGAAGCCCACGAAGCGCATATATGCGCCATAGAACTCCAACATCAGCCAACTGCTGCATTCGCAGCTCGTACTCGCGGTCCCCTATTCCAGCAATACAGGAATCAGTACAATCAATGTCCTAGGTTTAACAATTTTGGTCCTCCAATCCCCAACTTCTATCAACAATTCAATAACCCTCAACCGCCGGTCCCATCACATGGAACCAGCTACTCGGCTCAGGCAAACTTTCCTCAGAGAACAAATTAGCAATTTAATTCTTGACCTGGCAATTCATATGTATTCAATGCATCTACTCAACAAAATTTGAGGCCCCCAATCAACTGCAACAATTGTGGCAAGCTAGGCCATCCTGCATCTAAGTGCTATGCACCCGGTGGCGGAGTTTCAAATCACCAGGCACATGGATTGCATGGCCAATGGAGGCCAATGAACACAACTTATAGGCCTCAGAATCAACAGGCAAATCAATTCCCATCACTGCAACACAATTATCAGCAAAATCAAAATCAGAATGCACCCAATTTTGAGACAGCTGCAAAAGGAGCTGAAAGAAATGATAATGAGATCATTTTGATGGCTAAAATTGATGAAGTACCCTCTCAAGTTGAAGACAAAATATTAATTTCTTGAATTCCTCCAGTGACCAATCAATATCACAACTGGCTAGTCGATTCAGCAGCTTCAAGCCACCTCATTGGAAATTTGGACCTATTCCATGACATCAGTGTTAAGAGACATAAATAGGATATGGGAGACGAGCACGGGTGCTGGCCGCAATGATAGCTGAAACGAGAACTGAACCGAGAACTGAACTGAGATACTAAGACTTTACCGGGCTCTCTATAGAGCGGCTGGGCTGAAACCAACTAATTTATTCAGTATATAATCGAGCTATTTATACTAAATTATTTAGTTGAGGGCCAGTACTTCTCAGCGGCTATTTCACTTGTAACTAAAAATAACTAAAAAACTTATTTAAAATAACAATCAGGGACACTGCTCCTGTCACCATTGAAACCTCAAGTGGAGAATCATTCAAGGCAAATCAGAGAGGCACCATCAAGATCAAAATTGTGTCCGACCCTAGGCTCCAGATCTCAGACGTTCCAATCACCCTGATTAATGTCATATATGTGCCCAAACTGCAAGCCAATCTGCTTTCTGTAGGCAAGATGACTACAGGCAATGTGAATGTCCAATTCTTCAAGTATTATTTGACTCTCATACACAAGGGTCAAATTATTACCCAAGGAATCAAGGAGAACAACCTCTACAGTTTTCTGGCACTTCCTGCCCCCAGAAATTTACCTGAGTCCATCAGTTTATCATCTGAACCTGCTGATGTGGTTTTATGGCATCACAGATTAGCTCACATGAGTTACTCAACAATTGATAGCATGAAGAAGCTGAAAACTGCATCAGACTTCCAACTGGACATTCACCATGGCCCCATACCCCAATGCACCAACTGCCCCTTTGGAAAACAAACCAGGGCACCCTTCAGGAACACAGAACCCCTTCCCATCAACATTGGAGACATTATTGTCTCTGATGTATGCGGCCCATTCCAAAAATCTGTCAATGGCTACAAGTACTTCGTCACATGGATTGAAACCAAAACAAGATATGTGAACATTGATTTTCTAAAGAACAAAGAATGTGCTACTGTTACAGATTCATCCAACGGGTACATTCAGTGGATCCAGAAGCAGGCAAACACCAAGGTCAAGAAAATCAGAAGTGACAATGGAGGGGAATGCTAAACTGCATGAGGTGATCATCTAGCTACAACAAGACTAATTAGTTTTAATAAACTTGAAAGTAAAGCTCAGTCTTTCAGAACTACAGTTGAAACATTCAACATGATTTTTCTGTACAGAACAAGAAAAAAGAAGAAGGAAAACTCTGAAACTCCATGTGCATGTGCAGGCACTTCTCCAAAATGAATTTGAAGCATCGGATGCTTCAGTCACAGATTGGTACCCCTATGCTTGGATAGGTATCAATGGTTGATTGCCTAATACACATCTGCTAGTGTTTCAAGTTTGTGTGGTTGTCAATTGGTAGTATAATGAGTGCAAATGTGCACATGAAGCAAAGTACAACTGAGTGTCCATCTTCCTAGCTATGAGTCAAGAATGAGAATTTTTAATATCATTTAATGTGAAAAACATACTCTAATTCTATGCTGTTTAGCCTTATCTAGCCATAGACAGTCAACAATATGACTTTGAGGGACCCAAGCTTGAGGGTCAGGGGCAGAAGTCTAATAGTGATTAACATCCCGCCATACTAGTTTCCATGTGAGCTTATTATATTGGATAAGATGTGCAGGGTAATAGTATTGTCCATGTTTGGCTAGAACACCCTTTCCTGCACTGAAGTATATCACATTAGGATAAGTGCTGATATTGATCTTGTATTCACTTACAGGAGCCTATTGAACAGAGGTTTCTTTGAAAAGTTATTTAGAACATGGGTTCCATATATAGCATCAATAAGGCTAATTAATAAACTAGAAGTATTGTGTGAAATTCATACTTATCTCATAGAACAAGATCATAAGTCTATCTTTATCTGAACTATGTCACAACTATCACAGATAAATTGACAGGCAATGTGTGAATAATTCTGACAGTGTTCACATTGCACATACTCATGTCTGTCTGTCTCAGTGTTTCCATCTTTGAGAATGATACTTACTCTGTATTTCAATCCTGGAAGCATAATAGGAGCACATAGGTTAGATGATGAAGACCTGCTACTCAATACACAAAGATCTCATTTGTATGTATGTAGCATGAAATGAGAAAACATACCTCTTTGATTTGAAGTGGTAGTTTAAAAACAGTGCAAAGGCGACAGGATGGCTTGTTGTACTGACTAAAATACTGATAGACAGACCAGATAAGTCCTGGGATTTTAACAGGAGATTGGCTTATGAAACTGGCAAGAAGATAGATGGGAGACTACATGCTATATGATATTAGACTCTGTGCAACTTGGATCCAAGTTATTATTGAAGCAGATGACAGTAATAGGGATGGAATAGGGTTTATATGTGCCACATGCAGACATTTAGTACCCGCACAGGCTGGAATGAGTGCCATGCAGCGCGGCACACTGCCCGGGAATTTTCCAATGCCCGTCACTTGAAAATCAAACCCCATGCGGTTAATGTTCCCTAATAGGGGGAACTTCATACCACAGCGATAATGGTCGCAGTCGTTTGGAAAGGGTTATGAACCACGGACTGTAGCAGGCCTTGAGCAGCGACAGAGTCTGCGAGAACACTTGACACAGGCATCCGTCTGCTAGTCGATGTATCATGTTATGATTCAACTGATTGGGAAAGCACTCATAAGGAAGAAAAGATATTACACTCGAGGTTGGAGAAGCTAAACCTTGTCTTGTCCTATGCATAGCATAGCATTCGTTCATAGGTAGCCTTGTGCTGAAAAGTTGAGAACGGGATCTCATCGAACTCCGAGGAACGCATGCTTCCAAGTCAAACCCACTAGCCCGGGCACACCGCACAACACACGACCGGTAATCTCCCTAACGCGACTTCTGTTTTGCGTGATCGATCTGGGTCGTTGAACCTTGGCTATCACGTACACCAATATGACGTGTCGTGTATTAAACAATGTGGTTATCTAATCGCGGAGTTTGCAATAGAGCCGGGGAGCGGGAAGTAAAGCCAGGACAATAACTCCGATTGGTCGAATATTCCAAGATGCAAGGCATGCGCCATAAGAAAAACTCTTGATCGCTTTCTACGTACGATGGTATTCCTCTGCACCAAATTCCGGAGTCCTATCGTGTGACGGATGATGCTGCAGTAGGGACATAGATGGATACTGCAGGAGTTACTAGCCAAGAGGATAATAGAGGAGATGGTAGGAGAAGTGAGTGATGTAGTGCTTAATTTTAGAGATACCTAATGGACGGTGCGGGTATACGAAGACGGGAGTTTATGAATTGATCATGGTATCTTCCGGTTCCTTTTATTTTCTGTGGTTTTTTGCCTTCCTTTTTTTTTAAAAAAAAAGGAAGGGGATATCCAGATGTCATAGAAGCGGCTCATTGGCTCGTGCACGATTATTGAAATTTTTTTAAGGTCCCGGAAGTGAGTCTCTTGAAGACTGCGGTTTTGAAATCGGAGACCTGCTACCATAGCTACAAGCCTGCCTCTGCTGTATCAAAGCTACATCAATTGTTTGTTCTGGAAGAAGGCTCTGCTGTGGTTTAAATTTCATGATATTTGATGAGGATTACTTGGTTCTCCGGTTGAGCCCAATGGTGCTTGTGCGAATTTAGGGGGTCCAGGAGATGAGTCCCTCTTGGAGACTCGAACAATCGTGGAAATGGAGTTCTGCTGCCGTGGCTACAAACCTGCTTCTGCTAGAGTATTTTCAAAAGTATACTAAAGATCGGAACACAGTATACAACGATCCATATTGCTGAAGGGGAGGAATTCTGTTATATACATTGGGAGAAACCCCACGACAAGGCCACTAGGTATCATCCACGGCGATTGAGACTATTTTTCCTGTTTTCCTTCCTGAAACTCTGCTTGTGGGGAATAATTGTTGTCTTTCTGATGCTTCGTTAAAAGGGGCAAACATACATGGATGGAAATAGCATCACCATTCATAATTCTGCAATGCCTCCTTGCGTCCGCCTTGCGTCTAAAAGTCTTGTCGCTTCATCCAGTCACAAAAGGTTATCAACGGGGAGGGACGGGTCGAGAACATGCAACGCTCTCACCAGACAGTGCAGTAAAACATGGTCGATGTCCCATAGTGTACTTGTCGGACATGAACCCGTGCATTCTCCTTGCTCTTATGCAGCTCACGGCGACAATAATTCCATTGGCAAGTCTGGTCACAGCCACCAAAGAGGAGGTGCTGAGGACACATCCCCCATGTGCATCGATAGTGATTGTGACCGAGGCGCTCGAGGAATATGTTTGCTTCGTCGTTGCTCAAGCTGGATAGGATTGGTTGATATTGGTGCAATCGACGAAGGGGATTCGTGGGTGATATGGATGAAGCGGTGGGGAGGTGTGGTGTGGTCGGACCATTGGAGGACAATGTGGTGCTAGTGGAGACACTGTCGGGGATGGTCGAGCTGGCCTCATGAGCAAGATCGAGTGGGTAGGCCTCCTCACTTCGTTCGAGGCGAAGCAGCTCTGGAGAAAATGAATCTCCGATGGCGGTGAATGTCTGAATTTGATCGTGGTCATCGCCAACTGTGGCGGTGAGAGTAGACACTGGGATAGGTGTGGATGAACCCCCTGGCGGGGTATTGAGTAGCGACATTGGAGTGCTTGAAGAGGTGGAGGTAAGCTTGTTTCGAAGGATGGGTAGAAAACCTAAGCTGGTCGTTGGAGAAATGTCTCTTCAGTGTCGTACTTATACAATGCGGTGTTTTTCCCTATGCATGGCATCTTATAGCCAGGCTTGCGCCGAGAAATTTATTACGAAATCTCATCAAGATCTCACGAAGATCTCACGAGGGGATGCCTGGAAAAGGGGATCGGCGGCTCGCCAAACTCTGGGGTTAGATTGCCTTCGTGTCGGAGATCACCTGTCAGAGATTGCCTGCGCGTCGTTACCGATGTATTAGAATTCCCACGATTTTCCGCGAGTAGAGATCCGGCGCTCCGCCCATGAGGACACAGATGGAAACAGCAGAAGTTACTACCCGAGAGGATGGGAGATGGTATCGCAGGAATGAGGCGGTGCCTGTTGATGGAATCCGAAGATAGTTTATATTGGTTCGATGACTTTTTCATTCACGCACTCGCAGCGCTCGTTAGTTAAAACTCCTGGCACTTTGGCATCTATTCTTTGTTCCTGAGGCCTGGGGTATAGATAGCCATAACTGACGTCAAAACTCCCGGCACACTCCACTCCCCACGATGCGGCAATCGCCATATACGTATCTCTCCTATCACCACGATCAAATTCAGACCTTCTACGCCACGGGAATTTCTTATCCCGCAGAGCGGCCTCACCTCGAACGAAGCAAAGAAGACCTCCAGCCCGACCTTGCCATGAAGCCGGAACTATCATTCCCGACAGCGTCTCCATCACCTTGTCCTTCAATGGTCCGGCCCACTCAAGGGAAGAAATTTCTCAAACGACCAGCTTAGAACTTCTACCCGCCCATCCTCTCAAAAACAAGCTTACCTGTACCTCTTCAAGCACCGAATGTCGGTACTCAGTACCCAGCCAGGGTTCATCCACACCTATCCCAATGTTTCCCCTTACCGCCACTGACAATTCTTTTCCTCAGAAGTCGCTTCAACTCGAGAGAAGTGAGGAGGAACCCCCACCTGACCTTGCCAATGAAGCCGGGTCTATTATTCCCGACAGCGTCTCCATCACCTTGTCCTCCAATGGTCCCACCACACCACCCCACCCCATCGCCTCATCCACATCACCCCCGATTCCCCTTCGTCGATTTCACGAATATCAACCAATCCTATCCAGCCTGAGCAACGACGAAGAAAACATAGTCCTCCAACGCCTCGGTCACAATCGCTATCGATGCACATGGGGGATGTGTCCTCAGCACCTCTTTGGTAGCTGTGACCAGACTTGGCCAATGGAATTATTGTCTCCTGGAGCTGCAAAAGAGCAAGGAGAACTCATGGGTTCATGTCCGACAGGTCCACTATGGGACAACGACCATGTTTGACTGCACTGTCTGGTGAGGAAGCCGTCCCTCCCCGTTTATAAATTTTGTGACTGGATGCAGCGACAAGACCTTTAGACGAAACGCAGATGCCAACAGGCATTGATAATAATGGATGGTCAGTGTTATGTCCATCTGTGTATACTTGCATCTGTTAACGAACTATCAGAAGAGAATGATTCCCCGCAGGCTGAGGTTCAGAACGGGAAATAAATCCTCGTGGATGATAAATTGTCACCTTGTCGTGAGTTTGTCCCTCCAGTCACAATAATTCTCTTTCGCAGCGATCTGCATTGTTTGTACCCCATCCCAATTCTTAGCATACCTTTGAAGATACACTAGTAGAGGTAGGCTTGTATTTACGGTAGTGGGACTGCATTTCCAAGCACCGTCCGAGTCTACAGGAGACCCAGCCCCTGGGGCCCCAAGCAGCCACCCTACGGGGCCTAATGCGACCAACCCGCACCAGAAAACGAAGTCTTAATCGCCAAGTATCATGGAATTGCAATCACAGTAAAAACAAAGACGTTGAGGGCGCGATATCAGCCTCCTCCGTATTATCTAAAAAACTAATAAGCCACAAGTCAAATTCCTCCGCTTGTATAACATCTCGATCCATCCCTTTTTGTAACAGAAAAAAGGAGGCGAGGCAAGGACAAGCAGTCAAAAATAACAAGAATGGGAATATACCTTGATGAATCCATACACTCCCCACTTCGCATACCCTTTCCATCACCCATCTCTAACACTTAAGCACCGCCCCACTCCCTCCTGCTACAATATCATCCACTATCCGCTCGGCCAGTAAATTTTGCGGTGCCCATCTCTGTCCTGGGGCAGAGTGGATATCTGCTCGCGGAATCCTGTGGAATTCTAAAAATAACTAGAATAAACTCCGGTTTCAGGAGGTTGCCTATGGGGACACAGACTCTCCTATGTATCTTTAGAATTTCCACGAGCGACAAGGTCCTCTCAACACAACAGGATCCAGAATTTGGTCAAGTGAGGCGCTCACGCGCGTTCGTCGATGGGGTCCGTTCTGTGTGCGGTCTGTGTGCTATTGGGGTCCGTGTACTATTTGGGTACGCTCTGTGTGCTATTGGGGTCCGTGAGGTGAGACGGAAACCAAAGTGTGCCTGTCAAAACAGCGATATTATATACTTCCGCTGCCCAGTGTGTGCTTGCAGCATGTTCCACCTCCAGGACGCAACTATACACCCGCGTCGACGTGTATCACTGGCAGATGGTCGTCAATCAAATGTCCAGTGCAAAGAAGCGCAGATTTAAAATCTGAGTTGCAGTTTTCCCATGAGTCATTCGAGAATTTGTAGACTGAGATCGCAGCGTCAGGACTCGAAGAAAAGTAGGCAAAGCCAGGGAAGGGATCAAGATGCCACGCGAGTACTTTTGTATTGGGCTAAACTTAATCGCATTCGCAATGCACACAATTTTATCTTGAATTCGTGAGGTGCAAGTCCTGGCCGAGGTTGAGAAATACATAATGCGATGCATCACGGCGGTAGACCCTGTGCTTAATATCGTCAAGTCCCTAAGAGACATATGTGATAGCCGAACTGATGCGGGTGTTAAGAGACGTGAATGGGATATGGGAGACGAGACTGGACGAGCGCAGGTGCTGGCCACAATGATAGCTGAAATGAGATCTGAACCGAGAACTGAACCGAGATACTAAGACTTTACCAGGCTCTCTATAGAGCGGCTGGGCTGAAACCAACTAATTTATTCAGTATATAATTGAGCTATTTATACTAAATTATTTAGTTGAGGGCCGGTACTTCTCAGCGGCTATTTCACTTGTAACTAAAAAATAACTA